>JAOYSI010002885.1:0-15621 GCA_025775065.1 Hiodon alosoides
TATTTGAATCTCTCTGTCTCTAGATCAATGAATTTTGCAATATATATATATATATATATATATATATATATATATATATATATGTGTGTGTGTGTGTGTGTGTGTGTTCGTGTGTGTGTGTGTGTGTGTATATATATATATATATAGTGTTATACATAACGTGCTCTGCACAATAAATTATGAAGGTCATTTGGAGCCCATGTGTAAGTAATATACAGGCTTTATGTTGTTGATTGCAATAATTCAATTTTATATACTATCTCATATTAATTGCAGAGTCATGTTTGTTTGGTACTCTGGAGCGCAGTGATACCACTCAATATAATTACTTTATGTCGTATGCCTAATTACATCAGTGTTGTGACTACCATTGATTTTGTAATCTAGTTTATATATATATATATATATATATATATACACAGACACACACACACACATACACACACACACACATAGATTGTGGTTTATGTTTAGTAGATATTTGATTTAAATTAAATAATGCTTTTCCTCATTTATGACTGACATCAAAAATATTAAAAAGATTCACAGTGCCATCTAGTGAATTTATTGCGCTCCTTACACACTATAGCAACAAAGCTATAATTCTTGTATCTTGAGAGGTCTTCCACAAACGATGTTCGTTGTGCATCCTTTATATACACAAGCTTTTTATATATTTTGGACAAAATAAACCATTACCACCTTAATTAGTTTTCTTTTACACACAGAGAGAAATAAAATATATACTATATAAACTAAAAAATAAATTCTGAAGAAAGGAAAACTAATGACAAACACGTAATACAATAATAACGTAACACACTAATAACGATGAGACTAAATAATAAATTACACCATAAATACTGATTAAAACCAAATCTAACCATCTCGTTTTGGTGTAAACCATTTTGGGTGACATCAGCAGCCGCAGCATGTCTGATGGTGCCCATATTGATGCTGAGGGCGGTGTCGTTGCACTTTCCGTGACTCTCATTGACCAGGGATTAAGTACCCTTTGAAGTCTGTCTGCTTTGAAGAGGCTCGCTGGGGGCAAAGCCGCCATTCCCGTTCATACTGCGGTCATTGTCATTCGTTTGTTTTCCTTCCTAGACGGCTAATAGAGAAATTGCTTGAAAGGTTGTCGGACCAAACATTAGGGAAATTCGCTGCAAATTCAATATGGCATTTATATAAAAGGTGTGCGGCTTTTTCATTTATACTCCATTTCCCCCGTTGTACTGAGATAATTGTTTACATTACTGTAGTGTTTCAAACGTTTCATCATTCTTTGGCGCTCATCGATGCTTTCAAGCTGAGAACTCTACTCAACAGAACCTGCATAAATATTCAGGAAAAAAGGGCAGATGTTAACTTCATGTTGTAATGTAACACCAGGCGTGACATGGGTTTGTTACAAAACGGGAGGTGCAGAAACAAGGCAAAACTTGAAACAGGCAATTAGTGCAAGATGATAAACTGACATTAAAAAATGGTATCTCTCTCTGGATTTTCTTCAGGGGATTCACAAATCACAGTCAAAAGTTGAAAATACATGTTGAGCTCTTGTTTGGAGTCTAACTATTCACCACCCTCTCTAAATCCAGACTCCTAACAACAGCACCAGAGAAAACCAACACAGCAAATCTGCAAAACATAGTCACAGTACACAAAACGCCCAAATAGTTTCTCATCCCATCACAATTAAATTATTTCTCAAACATACTCTGTAACACAGCTCACCAGCACTTAATTTCCCCCTTTCAAACACCCTCCTTGATTGTGTCAGATAGTTGCCATTTAAAGACAGTGGCACTGGATTTATAGCAGGTGGCTTAATTGGCCAGCAATCAGAATATTTAAATACCAGCTGCAATGTCTTTGGCCCCCTTAATGGAGCGATTTCCCTGGTTCATATCGTACTTGGATAATACAGCCCCATGCCACACCATGGGATTTATAAACCTCACAATTCAATCCATAAAATCCATAATTGTTCACTATATTTTGAACTCTAAGAAGGCCAAAGTTGACTTGTCCGAACATTTTCACGAAGGTCATTATTTTTAAAAGTAAGGTTCATCATACAGGACGATACAGCAGAACAAATGTATTTACCCTTTGTATCAGTTCAATCAGTTGTTTCCGTTCTGATGGCGCTTCAGAAAACCCAGTAGGCTGTGGTGATTCATCTCTTTAAACATTGCTAACATGTTTCATAATCATATTCTGGTGCTAATTCATTCTTTCCTCCTCCCTTTGTTCTCTGTTTAGTACACACTCAAGTAACGATTCAGGGCACAGTGTTTACAGCGCTTAATTTGAATGCCAAAGGAAGCCAGCATGCCGGTCCATATGTAAATTTAATTATGTTTCAATCTCAGTCCCTGATTTGTTGCGTTTGGGAAAAATGCGTTCATCAGTTCCTACACTTTCTAATAAGGACAACAGCCTTGCAATCTGCACTTTAATGTGAACGAAGATTCAACTCAAATCAGTGTTGTTTTCCTTTTTGCCAGTGCATGAACACTCATTTCAGTCAAACTTCGGATCTCTACGGAAAATGCATGGGAACTGTGGCAAATATCAGATTAAACTAATTCCATCAAAGGTGTTTCAATGCCGAGAGACATGACTGCGGTTATTCTTTATTCATCAAATGTAGATACAGGATGAACCACAACATACATAAATAAATTACCAGGAAAACAAATGCATTCTAATAAAAAGTACATCCATACTGCCAGAAATACTCAGCATGGAAACCGTGCTCAGGCATGGAGCAAGTGGCTGCAATAATGAGCAGAAAGCCAAACAAAGCTTCCCAGTTGTGCATGCTAACACGAATACATACATGATTAACAGAAGGATCATTCATGTTTGCACATTGCAGGCTGCAGTATGTAGCAAAACCCTTTTAGTTGATTTGGTTTGAGCATTATTGCCTGAAATCCCTGGATTTCTAGCCAGAGGGGACCTAGTTAAATTTCCAACCAAGTATCTTGTTCAGGGTAGGCCTTTGCATAGCGCAAGGGGAATAATACAGAAATGCTTAAATGCATATATAGAAAAAAAAATTGAACATGCTACCGAAGACATAAAATTATAAGTTGTAAATGGAAAGGGTAGAATAAAACAATGAAATGTAATATATAATCCATCTATAGAACCATTTTGATACATTTTAACAGCATATTATACCAGCCATATCATTTGTCACAAAAAGCAAGGTTGAATGATACTGTTTTCTTTCTGTTGTACACGCAGTCATAAACTAGAGAAAGAGTAAACAGTGCTTGTTTTGTTTCCTACTTTCTGTTTATGAATGAATGTGTGCTATTATATGAAGGTCACAGCCACGAACTCACAATTAACTGGCTAACGCTGTGGTTCTTTGACGTGGTTAAAAATAAAACCAGTCAACCTGGTGTTGTAAAAACCTCTGTTGTGTAAAAAGTGATTTGATCTGTAATCCATTCCCTTTTGTGCTATAGAATGGCCTCTCTCTCAGACAGGATCTCATGTGCTGGCTGTGAAAACGGGGCTCTCCCAGACTTGCTATGTGTTACCCTGTCCTGCAGCTTTCAGCAGCAGCCACACACACTGGGCAACCTTTGAAAATGTCAGCGTGTTAAGCTGATTGAATTCAAAGTGTCAGGCCTGCGGTGTCAAACACCATTAGTTTTAATCCGGTTTGCAGTGGGAGCCCCTTTGAAAGGTAAAGGAATCTGCGTCCGTTTTAGAGCAGAGCCGGGGAATCGCAAATCGTTTGGCACAGGTGACCTTTTACTGGTTCTCTGGGCAATATTTACCACATTGCTCACTGTCGGTTGAAAGAAACGAGTTTTTCATCAGCCCTTGGACCGGTGACCCGCTAAGCAGTGGGTCTGTAGGGAGGACACCTTGTCTCACCTGCAGATACACCGTTGTAGGGTACTGTTCACATCGCCTCACTGCTTCCCAGGTTGGACGAGTTTATCCTTCTCTTTTGCCACTGTTTGCTTTGCTTTCCAGCTCAGTCAGTGATTGAACAATGTCATCTCCCTCTATTCTTCTTGGCTTCTGCTCTCCAATGACTTTTCTCAGCCTGCCGTTATCCCACAACTGGTTTTCCCCTGAAGATCTACAGGTGAATAGGGCTCTGGTTAATTTTCTTATTCACCGTGTTAAATGTTGGTAAGGTAAAACAGTTCCCCTTAAGATCTAGGAGGGAATAGGGCTAAGGTTAATTTTCTTATTCACCATGTTATTTGTTGGTAACGTAATTTACACAGTATGAGGAATCTGTGCTGTCAGCTGGGCCCTGATATGAGAACGAACCTCAAACCTTGGGAAAAAAGAAAGAGGTTGGTGGTAACTATAGCAACCAGTTCTACACAGCCTCTCCCTTTTTGCAGCAAACAGGGAGAGGGTCAGCACCGTGTGTAAAAACATTTTTTTCATAATGTAATGAATGTTAAAGGGATCATATCATAGAAGGACATTCTTTCCTGCTGAAATTATTTAGGATGTCTACATATTGCCATAAACACCAAGCAGGAGACTTAGGTTTGGGCCTTCATGTTCCTTCCTTCTGTCTTAGTAATCATATTTTTAACAAGGACAAAAATAATTCAGAGGCCTTCATACCTTTATGATACCAGCAAAAAAATAAATAATTTTTTATAAATCCCTTAAAGCGAAAGGTCGAACATTTGTTCCTACAACTATCTTTTTCTCATCTATTGTCATCCCAGACAGGTTCTTACATGTTGCTTGGGTGGTGAACACCATTTCGTCATTCAATTAGAGGAGATGTGATGGCTCTACATCTCATTTCCTTTACTAAAGAGAGACATTTCCTGCAGGACTGAATCTCTTTCTGGCGTCCTGCAGCAGAGTTGGTGTCTACAGAGACCAGGGAGGTTAAGTGTAGTAAATCATAGTTGTAAAACACCAAGCAGCTGGCTGGGGAACGTAAGCTTGATGGCTATATAAATCAACAGAGAGCATCTTGGGAACGTTGCACCGTTGCAACGGAGATTCCCATGCTCCTTCACTGCAACACAAGTCAAGCTTTTCCAGTGCTGACTTCTTATCAAAATACTGCTGTTGGGGGTCTGCCTGATCACTGTCAAAAGAGAACGGTACATAGAAAAAGAATACCAGCAAATCCGCGAATAATTTCAGACTGGAGATTTCCTTTCGCCAGTGACGCCTAGGGATAAACGTGGCTGACTGAGGCAGGTATGTTCAGATTTACCCAGATCTAAGTATCAAACGGGAGCCTCAATGTGCCTCCGTTGTATTTCGTTATACGCTGAAAGCCAAGAGTGATAAAAATGACTGAACTCAAAATGTCACCGCCCCGATCATCAAACGGGCGTTGTTATCTCAGTCTACAAGAGACCGGAGCACGTGGTTGAAGAGGGCAACAAAAAAACTAAACAAAAAAAAAGGGTTCAGATCCAAGACATCGTTCTGCTAAGACGTTTTCCCATTTGCATAACTGAAGGGCCGCTGCCATTTTGATATCTTCAAACACAACATGGATAGAGAGCGAGACAAAGTGTAGACTATCTGCGGGCTGCTTGGTTGGATTTTTGGGTGTTCCTGTGAATTATTCATCGAGGAGAGGAATGCGATGCCTGGGGTTTATTCCATTCCAGTTTATGACACGGTGGAAGTCAGAGCCCCCCTCAATATAACGCGCCAGTCTATTAAGCTTCTCTGTGAAAGGTGGAGGGGATCGCTTTCCTAGTCTGTCTGTCCCCACCCCCCACTATTTCTTCCTGCTACAGAGGTAAAGCCTTGAGAGAAGGCCCTCAGTCATTTTACAGGCTGCTCTGGAAGGGCTTTTTCAGACATCCGTCACATCCCCTTCCGCTTCAATTAGACGGTTCAATCCATCTACATTATGCCGTGTCTCTGCTCTAGTCTCACAGCCAATTAGAACTCAGCAGAGTATCGCAGAAAGCCGCAGCTGCTCTTCGCATTGTGCAACGGAGTTCAAGAGAGATGGGTGCATTTGTCAATAACCGCTTGTTTTTTTTGTTTCCAAGCCCTTTAGTTTTAATTCATCTCATTTCAGCGACTCCAGAGGATACCAGGAAGCACAGTGAAGCTAAGTAAGCCAGATCCTCCTTTGCGATCACGTGATCACCCAGATGTTGAGACCACAAAACATAACAGCCTTCTCATAAGTGAAGGCTTGTCCTACAGATAATGCGGCCCTGACGTACATCGTACTCGCCGCCTAGTTTACAGCAATGATGGAAGATGTCTAAAGTACAATAACTGTTATTTATATTAAATCATTTTTAATTATCTTCTAACTCGTGGTGTGGTTTCTAATAAAAGATATCAAGCATATTTTTCAGCTTTGCAGTTTGTGTGCCAGATGGCTAGCAAACATATCCCTAGCTAGAGTGAATAATGTAAAATGTGTTCATCTAGACGTATCTAGATGTTCATTTTGGAGTAGGCACTTTATCATATGAAAGCTGCCACTTTGACATCTAGTGCCCCATTTAGTATTTCTGGTTTGAATAAGGTCAGTGGAACATCTGCCCACTGAAATCCAGAACAAACATAAATACAATTTGAGTAGGCTCAAGGTTTTGATCTTCATCCTTCCTTCCCCTCTTCAATCATAGAAAACAAACCAAAGGCAGTTCAGAAATGTCAACAGGCACTGATTCTTCTAAGGAAATACACATATTTTCTATGGACATCAATATTACAGAGGTCAAAAACACTGTGGAATGCTTGGTCCTAGGATAAAACATTATAAAAGTATTCCAAGTTCTAAATCTCAATGAATAAACAAACTGTGCAAATGTGATCACCTGCAACGGCTTGCTCAAAATGTTTGTTTAATTGCTGGTTTAACAGAGATACTACAGTATACTCTTTGCTCCGCCCACCTTTTCTGCGAAGATTACACAACCTAACTTAACAGCCAGCCCTTGTTAGGCAGATAGTTTTTATGTTGTCATGGGAACTGACTTAACTCAAAAGAGAGAAAGCATGATGGGTTGAAGAAACAGATACAGTAAAAAAAAAGGAGTGTGTTTTCACTTATTGTTAATGTGTTTTTTGTTGTTAACAAATTGAATAAACATTTTAATTTCTATTAACAGTACAGCACAATGGAAACTACTAATATATTTTCATTGTGTGGGACCAGACATGCACTCTTTTAAAATGGGTGTCACACTGCTCTCTGTTGGGCATATTGAGATCCTCAGATTTACATCTTGATATTGAGATCATTAACGTACCATAATTGAATAGCGATGTTGATCGTTTCGACCTTGGAGAGTGGAATAGTTTGAATATTCCAAATAAGCAAGTTGCTTATTTATAGACTTCTAAAGATAAATATTAGAAAATATTAGGGTGTGAAGTTGCTTCTTTTCTTTTTTTACACAGGCCGAACGAAAAGCACAAGCTAATAAGATAATCAAATAATACATTTTTATAATATTCATGTGTAAGTGTGACCATATATTTATGTAAATGAAGGTCATTTTTATTCTGCTGCCCCTTCCAGTCTGACTGACAAATGAAGATCATTTCCTGCACAACTGACTTACGTGTGCGAAAAATAGACAGCAGAGGGCAGCAAATACTCAGCCTCAATTCGCAAGTTCTCTTCTTGGAAGTACTTCTTTAACGCAACACTTTTCACAACCCATCGAACATTGAAATGCGTTTCAATCAACAGAATGGAACGTGGTGCCGTCTTCGCTTTGCCTTCCTGTCCTCCTAGCCCACAACGTGTGGACGGTTTAATCTAATTATGAGCTCAATTGATCTCATTTTATTTTCACTAAGCCTACTACAGCTGCTAATTAAAAGATACCTGTAAAAGCATAAAAATTACATCCAACGAAGGCTGAGTTCATCCCTCCTCAAAACTGTCACCAAGCACAGCTAAAAATGTCAATCAATAACAGGAGAGACAAATAAACAAGGAAGACTATCTGTACTCATCCCCCGCCAATTCAGATGGGAATACAGTCAACTCTTATTCGGTCCAATAATCAGTGCTGCCACAGTTTGATACTTGTCTGTGCCTCTTATTTCATCATTGCGAGGTGTCAGATACATCCAGATCACACCCTCACTCACTTTCTACTCCTCTACCATCAGCACCAAGCTGGATCCAGGCTACTCCTGTAATGAGCACAGCCGGCTAACCAGGAGCGAGTATTCTCAGAGACACCGCAAAGGCCGGAGCAGACTGCACTCTACTTCCATCCCAGGTGAACAGGTGTGGTGGAATATAATAATCGTCAGAGAGCCCTGATGATGACCCCCATTACTGGGGAGCCCCAGAAAGTACCGCCCAGGGGCCCTGCGTCTCTCACAACACTCTGCGCCAAATACAAAGGCAAGGTGAACTTTTTCAGCATCTGAGAAAAAGGCTCAGGGTGATGACACCGATCGCAACAAGCTTTGACAGACTTTAAGGTTCAGCTGGTTAAATTTAAGATGAACTACACCAGAGAGGAAAACCTGGGAATGCATTAAAATCATCATGTTTTATTCTCGATTTAACGAAAGACAAAAATGTATTTTTTATTACGACCTCCGTGTGTTTTTTTTACTATGGTTCACGTATGAAAATAACCATAAAGCAATATTTTATATATATGCTCAACACCCTGGATGTAAGGCATATCGTAACTCACAGGATCACAAAAACCACCAATCAGAGACAGCTTTAAAATAAATCATTGATGGGCAGAGGTACAAAAAGGGACAAGAGAAAGCCAAGGTCAAAAAACAGTGGAAGGTCAGTAGACAAAACCGGACCACAGACAAAACAGGTAAAAAATCCAACAACACTCTAAACGCTCCTCTGTTTCAGCTCAAAAAAGCTACAAACACCATTCACAATTTCCCTTCAGGTACAGGCCCTGACTAAACAATCCAGCAGCCTTTTATGTTGTTGTTGAATAAGCCACTACCTCCAGCTGTACCAATCACACAGCTGAGGACTGTTGGCATTCAGCAGTCAGGCTGGTCGGTCTTAAAGGGGCCGGACACAGATTTGCTACCCACATTTGCGCCGCAAAAATATAAAATCGTAAAATGTCACAATTTGTTGTCACAACTGTTTCATTGATTTATAATTACAGAATCAAATCTTATCCCAAAGTGTAACCTGAAATCTAAATAGCAGTAGAATGCCATAGTTGATGAGGTATTGGACCAGCCATCTTCTAATCTTACAGCTGTATGGGCACTGTGCAGACCTGTGTTATTCTGGTAAAGATGCCTTCCAAGCAAATAGATAACAGATGCCCTTCAATAAAAACAGAACAGCTTTCAATAGTTCAAATAAAATAAAATAATAAAATAAAATAAAAATAAAAAATACAAACTTTTTTTGTCCACATAGGCAGAAAAATTAGAAGTCCCAGGAATTACCAGAAAAGTCACATATGCTTTTCTTTATTGGTCATTTCAATAGAGAGCTAAATGAAAATAAATGTTCTCCGAGAGGTGTCACTGTGCATTGACTGCAGCGTCAGTTCTTTAAAGCGTTCGTCTGGCAGGCCTTCACAGCATTACGCCCTCCGGGCCTTCTGTTGCCTTCCTCCTCAGCACCGAAATGACTTTGAACACGGCACAAATGCTTACGCACGCACTGAGACGTAATAGTCCACAATATGTTTTTCTGTCACGCTTCAGGGGAGAGAGTTCGATGGGTGCATACATCTACCTTTCGCAAACCGCTGTGTGAAAACCACTGATTTTAAAAATACATGCTTTTATATAAAATTAAATTATAACTTGAGGTGACTTGGTTTTTTAAATTTTTTTATTTCTTTCATTTCAATTGAAATTATTTAACAGCTTGGGCCTACCTGGAGTTCAAAAAAGAACAAGGCCCCTGACATACTGACTTAGTAACACACACCACCCTTTAAAATACTGACACCCCTTAACACAGTGATATTTGATTAAAGCTATGTGAAGCCCCCTGAGTCACTGCCCATTATCCCTGTGGCAATGAAGCCACTATGCACATCCACGCCTCAGAACCGCTCTCTGTCTCCTACTGCGGGGCTCGGGATAATCGTCCTTGACAGCCTCGGCAGGGCAAAGTACACAGTACACATGATGCAGCCCACCCAGGGAGCCTGGCTCAGGGATTCGCCATGGCAGGAAGGGCACTGGGGAGAGGGTCCACCCCGTAAAACCCAAACTGGCTGGTGGAGCTGAAACGCCGACTTCTCTGTTCTGGGAGCCTGCTTGGATCCGGCACCTCCTCACTGTGCAGCCTTACGGCAGCCTGCCTGGGAAACAGCCGTGATTGAAACGACGGCGAGCCCAGCACCCTCAGGAAGTCAAAACCTTCTTAACCTCATCGGAAAGAGATTCTGTAACTGAGTTTACTTGAAATGTGCTTCCATCCTTTTCAATCCATTCCTTCAACTGGATTTCACTATTTTATGAACAAAATAGCCTAGACTCCGCTATCTCCCATCTCAATGGTACTGTTTTATTGCATTCAGTGAGAGTCTGAATTTCTACATGGCACATAAACGTCTGTGTACAGTAAAGGCTGCCAATTAGCTCATAGGAAGCTAATTTTGTCGGTTCCATTGACCAGCTGACATGACTAGGACAGAAACAAATTAAGTGCACAAAGGCAGATACTATGTGCTCAGAAAAACCAAAGCTCGCATTTACATGAGAAGGTTTACTCAGCAGTCTCTGGGTGAGAGAGGAATGTTCAGCTTCCTATAATGAGCAGGATTTCCTCGGCGTGTTGGAATTACCATGCACCGGTTTGGAGAATAAGTGCGCTCCTGATTAAATCACACATGCCCTGTTTCCCGGCTTTGTCCAGATCGCCTATCCCACTTGGACGCAGTTAATTCAACTGAAATGTAAACCACAGCCAAAGTGCACCAGTATCCAGCTGTAGTCTAATATTTATCCAGATCCACGTTCTGTTTACTTCTGTGTACTCATATTACTTACGGAAAGAAGACGGTGTGCTACGTTCAGGTTAACACACGCACGCACACACACACACGCACATACACACACACACACACACACACACACACATACACACACACACACACATTCGCACACACGCACACACGCACGCACACACGCACACACGTACACAAGCACACGCACACACAGACACAGACACACACGCACACACACACACAAAAATGTCCACATACATTCCAGCAGATTAACTGTGATGAAAAATAAATAGTTTTTTAAAGGTTAGACTAGAGGAGAAATTCCAGGATCTAGCCTGGAGCCATTTCTAAAGTTGACCATACTGGAGGTACACCGAAAAATAATGATATTATGTTGAGCGCTGCTTTAGATGAAAACCATCTTCCCACCTACAGCTGCTTCTATAGGTGTTGGCTCTGTAAATTCTGTCTCGACAAATCGCTGACTGACAGATGTTCAAACTCCGTGCACGTCTAGCCTGCCTCACAGTGACAGCGGGGCCCATTGTTTTTGGCAGGAACTGCCCTTCCATCTCCGCCCTGTTGTCGTGCATCATGGTGAAAGGAGATGAAAAGCGCGTCTCCCTGGGGGAGGGGGTTGATCCAAGCTTCCAGGAGAGGCGATGCCCTCGGGCTACGTGTGAGAAGGACAGAGGAGGAAATGGAGTGACAAGTGTCCTGCTCAGCGGTGTCAAATCTGTCTTTAAAATGAGCTGTCTGATTCATTCACACCCCCAAAGATGCCTTCTCGGTTCCAATATCACTCGCATCGAAATATGTAGAAATATTGGACAGTTGTTGGCAATTCCAATCATTCCAAAATGGGATTCTTCAGAATTCAAGCCTGGAGAATTGATTGTTTCATTGTTCCAGAGAATGAACATATCTTAATTTATACCAACATGCTTCTGGATGAGAAACAGTTGACTGGATCCCTAATTGAAAGACCCAGTGCTTGATTATTTGGGTTTCCAGAAGAGATATAAGGCGGGGTGAGGTTGGAGGGAAGGGCAGTGCCTGTGTAACTTTTATAGACCAGGTGTTCTTGACCTGGACTGATTCCTCAGACCACGGGAGCAGATTTGGCATAGTGGCTGCTTCCCATTTTGATCCACAGCTGATGTCTGGAAGCCCATGTGGCTCGGAATCTGTTTCAGCGGAATTTGCTGATGAGGGAGGGCAGTTCCACAAGCACCGGGGCTGTGTTTAATGTGTGCAATGATCTCGTTAGTCGCTGTGAAGCTCCCCTGATAGGATGCGATAAAATGGTAAATAAATGATGACAGTCCTTTTTTTTTCCGTTGTTGTTGTTGCGAAAAAGCCCAGAACTGCACACTAAGCCGGTGACACATGTCTACTCCAGCGTAGAGGCTCATTACCATTGTCAAAACGAAGCAAATTTACTTCATCCTCAAAGGGAGCCAAATCATAAATGAACAAAATAATCTTGTGCTATTGTAAAGATAATTCACACAGTATATTTGGAGTCATGTAGGGCAGATTTGCTCTTTTGACGTCTTTATCTGTCTTTGAAGAACATCAAAAAGAAAGTATAACGTGACTGAGTGAGGTATTGCTATGGCAACGGCTGTCATAGGAGCAGGCCATTGTATACCGTGCAAGATGCCTTCTTTAGAGGTGTGATGAATCTTTTATGGCCGCTGTAAATTAATGCTGTAAAGCTGTACTTTTATTGTCCTCTGGAATAGAGCCAAAAATAAAGGGGTAGAATAGCAGGGTGAGAAATACCCCCAGCCGAGTCTGCCCCAGAAGAGGGATCGAGGAAGCTCCTGAGAAAAATTTGCCTGGGGCTGCCATGGGGGTGATTATTCTTCAGGGGATGCTTCACATTCCATCTAACTGCAGATAGAGTGAAATATGTGAAGTGCAGTAGTTGTGATGGCATTAAGCCCAAAAGTAACGGGAACATTATTATTATTGTTATTGTTATAAATGTATTAATAGTGCAGCCGGAAGCATAGTGGAAACAGAATGAGTCTTGTGGGCATAAAGTAGCAGATTAAAGACTACGGAGGGTTTCTGCTCTTGTGCCCTTAAGAAAGATACTTAAACTTTGCTGTGACAGGAACTATCCAGTTGAATAAATGGGTAAAGCTTGAAATTGTAAGCAACAGAAGTACCCTGCGAGTCCTTTGCAGCAAATTAGTATACGCCATGAGATGCCCTTCACCCCTGCCCCAAGGTGGACGGCAGGGAAGGGCCCCACACCCAGAACGGGCGATGAGTGATTGATCTCGGGATTTGTCTCTTGCTTTCCACCAGGTTTAAGGAAGGTGTTCAGTGTTATGGCTCTTATTCCAGCCCACCCCGTAAAATATACCAATCAAATGACCATTACAGCACAGCACCTCGGAAAATTCCAATGTCTTTTGTTAGGTATTGATCTTTCTGTCAAGGAACATGGTTACCAAGCCTTCATTTCTTTTTTTGGTTGCCCTAAGCCCTTATTGAGAAAGGAGTCTTTGCAGGCACACAATAAAAAACATTATTGATTTTAATTTAATCACTTGCTCTAAGTGGTTACATTAAAACACGATTATGCAGTGATCCCATAGCTTGAAAACACATGGACTGACTGAGGCAGGCCGGCCGTTGCGGGGTTATACCTGACGACGCAGCATTATGAAGCGCACTTCACTTGAGATGTGGTCTTTCCATTAGGAATTCCTTATATTCAATCACCGCTCCCTGCTTAGAATACAGAGCAGAATACATGGAGGGTGAAGTGAACTGTGTGCGCCGCTGATAAACACAGCCATAATGCTTTCATGTGATAAAAAGCAAATTGGTATTGCAGAGAACATATTGTCTTTACACTCAGCAACTCCATATCGAATGCCCATTTGCATGAAATTATTATGTGTAGAAGAAAAATTGCAGCGCTGAAGTTAAACTCATTAGCAAGCCCAGCAGGGGCATTTGTTCTTTTGCTTTCAAGGACTTCTGCACTGCATTTTCATTATTTATTCTTTTCCAGCCTTTATACTCTAAACTCTGTTTGGTTGGATAAAAGGCATTTAACTAGATGAGAAAAAAACGCTGTTAGCAACACCAATTTGCCATTGCAAATTTTTTTTTTTTTGTCTTCCTATTTCCATTTCAAGCAACTCCACTGTAAAAATATTTTCAAAATACAGCGAGGACGTTTTACGAGGTTGACGGCCGTAACACGCGCTACAGGCGCCGTTCATCTTTTCCGTTTTTTTGCTAAAGACATCTGCATCTCATGCTTTCTTGTTATTGTCTCTGGAGTTGTGCCACAGAGTCGCTCCGTATGCAAACAGACCCGTCAGTGAGAACACTAAACGGTGGCGATATTGGTAATTGCCAGAAATTGCATGTTTGTTTGAATGGAACTCGCTAGCACAATAGTCAATACGGTGGCATTGGAAGTTGGATATTGTTTTTATTTTAAATTGCTTTTGGAAATCCCAAAAAGCCTACTGTAAAATTGCATTTGATCAGATTACACATGTTTAGATTAATCTGAATTGCCTGAATTGTGCTTGGCCCTAAAAGCGTCCTGGATTCTTATTTGCATAACTAATATAATTTATTATGTATTTAAGATTGGGCCCACCGTAGGCTGTATAGTAAGTAGACTGCCACTCTGCTCTCCAAAGAGCATTTAATGAGCCTGCTCCCAATGTGATTGCTGAAACTGAAAACTTTGCAGTTTTTATGGTTATTGTGTGGTTATTGCCCAAACGATTCTCAGTTAAAGATATTTCAGCTGTTCTTTTGACTTATTATTAATTTATTGATCTAAATAAATAAGTAAGTATCTAAGAATACTGAATGAATGAATGAATGAATGAGGTCATCTATAGAGGAAAGAGGACTTGAAGAGATGTCTGAGTGGTGTGGTTATGCTAGGTGCAAGGTCAGAAATGGACATGAACTAATATAGCTAAAGTTGCTGTGAATAATTGTTAATGTTACAGATATTTTTCAAACAAATATTTTGTTTAGAACACAGCATAAGGAGAAAAAAAAATCTTATACATTTTGTTACTCAGATACACTATATGGACAAAGTATTGGGACACCTACACATTACACCTTTAGGAGCATTTATGACACCCCATTCTAAATCCATAGGCAATAATATGGAGTTGGTCCCCCCTTTGCAGCTACAACAGCTTCCACTCTTCTGGGGAGGCTTTCTACAAGATTTTGGAGTTTGTCTGTTGGAATTTTTACCCATTCTTCCAGAAGAGCACTTATGAGTTCAGATACTGATATTGGACGAGAGGGCCTGACTCACAATCTCCGTTCTAGATCATCCCAAAGGTGTTCGATACTTTCCAAAAATTTTCTAAGCTGAGGCATTAACATTTCCATTTAACAGGGGCCTAGGCCAACCCCAGAAAAACAACCCCATAGCATTATCCCTCCTCTGCCAAACTTTACAGTTGGCACATTGCAGTCAGGCAGGAAACAGGCAGGAAGGCAGGATAGATTCGTCACTCACAGAACACGTTTCCCTGCTCCAGAGTCCAGTGGTGGCGTGCTTTACATCACTCCATCCGACACTTGGCATTGTACTTGGTGATGTAAGGCTTGCATACAGCTACTCGACCATGGAAACCCATGCCATGAAGCTCCCGGCGCACAGTTTTTG
>JAOYSI010002886.1:3978-15619 GCA_025775065.1 Hiodon alosoides
CTCAGGTATAGAGCTCTTTGAGGAGGCCCTTACGGGCTGTAAGTGAGCATTTGACTGTGTTTTAATGACTCAGGTATGGAGCTCTTTGAGGAGGCCCTTAGACGCTGGGAGCAGGCCCTCACCTTTCGTAGCCGGCAGGCAGAGGAGGAGGCCAGCTGCGGCTCCGTGAAGCTTGGAGCTGGAGACGCCATAGCTGAAGAGAGTGTGGAGGTGAGCGGTGACAGCTACAGAACGTTAGCCCTGTGTGTGCCTTTGGTTGTAGATAATGGCAAACCAGATTTTCACTGTGACAATTTGTGAGGCGTACTGAGAAACTCTATGAGGTGTCTATCAGGTGATGTGGGATGGAAACTGCATCTACGGATTACCGGTCATTGGCGGATAACATTTAATTATGCTCCTGTGTCAACAGTCTGCTTGGAGTCATAGGTTTGTTAAAGTCTGTGGTGTTTGTCCCCAGAGTTTTCTTCCACACCAAACAGCTGTTAAGGCTTGATTTAATTCAGCAACCCCACCCTCACTCTAAAGATGTAAGATAAGTTTTGATTAAATAAACAACCAAGTCATTAGCATCACAAAGACAAGTTTGAAGATGATTTATCAAAGACTTCTGTAAGCAGATTTCCTGCTGTAGGAAAGCAAGTACCGTACTATGCTGCTTAATGCTTAATTGTATTCTTAACGGAATATTAACTGTGTGCAGTCCAACCTTTTGAAAAATGTGTAAATGTTGAATTGTCAGAATATTTGTGGGGCATTTGTTCCTCCTCCAGTGTAAGACTGAATCGAAGGCATACGTGTGCGGTTATCTGCACGCCTGTCTGTCGTTCTGTGAGCCTCGTTCAGTGAGCTTTGTGTCTATCTGCCTGCCTCTTCCAGGACATCATCAGCGCCGAGTTTATCCACAAGCTGGAGTCACTGCTGCAGAGGGCCTACCGCTTACAGGAGGAGTTTGAGGCTACCCTGGGAGTGTCTGACCCTTCCTCCTTGGCCAATGACATCGGTTAGTAGCCAACCCCCCCACCTGGCCCCTAATGACTTGCATTAATAGGCAGTTAATTGCTAAGAGCTCCTGAAGCTATTGCTTCACTTTGTCTGTAGGGAAGGATTGTGGATATTTAATACGTAATAATTGAATCCACTTAAATTCACAGAGCGTAGAACCCCCCCTTTCCCGTAGGAAATCCAGTATTAGTGTAAGTGACCGAGAAGATGATTCCTGTCTCAATGGGACTCCAGAGAAGCAAAGAGGGTAGACACCATGAGTTCATTTAGCCATTTGTGTAGATGTTAGATGTTGAAGGATCTTCAGTTAATCTTGCAGTAGCATCTTTAAATGTAGTGTGTTGTATATCGCCCAGATGTATGGCTGTTGTTTTTCTAAACCGCCAACTGCGTTCCAGACCGAGAGTCTCAAATGTTTCATGGAGACCAGTCCGGCGAGTAGTAGTTGGAGTTGAAGTTCCGGGTCAAGAATGATACAGCCAGAACTCAAGTGAGCGTTTCCTAGAACTGACAGCGAGACTGGGACTGGATGCTGCCGCAATCCGCCTATGGTGTGATTTGTATATGTGATGGTGTGATCACCATTGCAACTGTTGCCTGGGGAAACTAAGAATAGATACTGCCATTTGGCATGTGATGAAGATTGAAATATATCTCCTCTATCTGGAGTTTTTACTCCACAGCCACCTTTCCCCACCTTTGCCCTTCTCCCCGGTGGGTCAGTTACAGCCGGACACATTCTGGAGTTCCCTGGATAGTCCCAAAACACTGGTAGACCTTGGCGAGAGAGGTTGGCTACTGCTTCTTAGTCCCAACAACAATAGGAAAGGGTTAGTGACTTTTCTGTACAGTGTTGAGCACATCTGCAAAGGGGAAAGTCTGATCCAGCACATCAAAGAAGGATTTATGTATGCAGTTTGTACTTTGCCAGGACAAGGCAAGGTTCTGTAGAACTCCTTTACAGATCCTGTCCCCTGCTGCTTCAAAGATGAGGCTGGCGGAATGCTGCTTCCTTCGAGCTCAGACGTCCTTAGTACTGGTGGCCTTCTCTGATGCGGTCCATGACGTGCCCCACGACAATACAAAAAACATCATATTTTGTCTTGTGGTGGCCCTCGCTGATGGCCCCTGTTAGAAAATTAGTGAAAAACACTGTTCTAGCTGCTAGTCTTTAATCTTTAGAGGTGTTGGGGATTATTTTTTTCAATGAGGCAGTGCCTTAAAAATTAAATGGTATGACTTATTTTTCTGCTTTTAATGTGTAAGGCGGATGAAATTAAATAGCTATGATTTGCTCTGTTGTAAGCCTTGATATTTGCATTTATTCGTCTTTAAAGCCCTGTTATTTTCATATTACAAATATACTGCATATTACAGTATGTTTCAGTTATATCGCATGCATTCTACATAATGTGTATAGATCCATATCTGCTAGTCTTTAAGGGGTTTATACAGACTTTAAGGGGTTATTTCTAGGTCTGTTTTGTAGTTCTGTTAGCTTTTGAAGTGGTAGTAAGAGATCTAAAATAACTTGGATAACTTCTTGTGAAGGTAAACGTCTGTGTCTGTGTGACTAAGTTTAATAGGTTCACACTAGAGGGCGGTACTGAGGCTAGACTGCCTGTATCATTCCCCACCCGTGTGACAGTCTGAACCCCTCTCCAACGGCCCACTAAGCCAGAAATAGCCTGGGTACTTGCATTCCCCTCTCGGTCACCTATCTCAGCAGAACCCAAGTTCACAGCGAGCAGCCGGGCAGGGAATATCAAGATATAGTGGCCGTACGGTCTGGTCACGCACCTTGTAGCCATTTAAAAGGGATGGCCTTCCAGTTTTCTGAACCTCCAATGTATTTGATCTCCTCAGCCATGTTTTTCTGCTGTGAATCAGCCATATAGTTGTTCAGTGTTTTATTGTCTGTTTTTACCAGCTCAAGGGCCGTGGTTATAGTATCCACCATCAAACCTGGAGCTCTGGAGCTTACCTGACCCATCAGTGAGGTAATGCACCTCTAATAAAGTGCTGTGCTTTCAAACAGAGTCACAGGATTCTTATTGAGCGTGTCTCCCAAGCCCTGGTCTGTTAGGGTCAGCTGTGGATAGGCTGCCACTGTGTGGCCTCTGAAAACCGTGAAGAGTAAGAGGACTTTTGCTAGTACCATGCACGCTGTTTCGTGTGCCCCCATAGGCATTTGCTCATGTTATCGAGTCTAAATGCACTATATACAATTTATATATCAGTTACATGATTATGACGTGGTGTAGACAGCGACCCCCCCCCCCCCTTGCCACGTAGTCACTTGGTCTGTACTCATCTATGGGGTTTGCGTCCCTCCTGCAGCTCAGTACGGTGGCCACCCTTCTCTGTCACACGCAAAGGGTAATGAGAAGGAAGAGGTTAATGTAAAACGCACAAATCACGCTTACTACTTCCTGTTTCCACGCTGGGGTTTGCTAAACTTGCACCAGTATCATCTCGCAGACACGATCGGATAGATATTTGTAAACACCGGGGGTACCTGTTTGGGAGAAGATGTCAAGAAGATTACTGGATTTAAAGTAATACTTTTACCATTTAAAAACGCATCTGCTGCGTTAGACTGGACTGCCAATTCGCACCGGCCTCCGAACTAGGCCTTGAGCCTTAAGTTTTAAAGTGACTATGGGAGTATGCTGGTAAATCAGTTGGTGTTCTGTTACAGATCCCTGCTGATCCTACTGCAAATTGTTTGGTAGGCAGGGTCCTGAAACCCTGATGGAGGGCTGAGTAACTGATTATCCGCGGCTGTCTGTCGTTTGGAAGAGAGAGGGGGGAAATGGATTCGCAAAGAAAGGGCCTGATTGCCCCATTGGACGGTTGTTTCATTCCATTTTTTGGTTTTTGATTTATTTTTTTTTGGTTTCGTTGTTTCGCGTCGAGGGGTGATTTTCCTTCTTCCTGCTTTGCGTTGTTTTCAGCATGCCTCTCCGTTCTTCGCTGGTTAATTCGACTTGCCACCGCCGCTCACGAACACGAGCCGTGCGGGGAGGGGGGGGTTTATGTTCCTGCTCGGTTATCTGCAGTATAAATTTACCCGCAAGTTTGAGAAGTGAGATCTGTGTGACTGCTCCTGACCCTGCTTTTCTGTCTCGGTTCAGACCGGACAAAAGAGCGAGGTTTAACGTAGCAGCCGAATCGTTAAGTCCTCGAAAGCGTCATTGGCGTTAGCCGTGCCGACACTCTGCTTGTCTGCCTCCAACACAACCTCCAGCTCCCCGAGGGCCCCTCGTTTAAATCACGTCCTTTACGGTAGACCTTTGTGTGCCTGAATGCAAAGAGGCATTGAAGAAGAGCTCTGTATCTCAGCATGTTGGCTGACAAGGGGATGTAGTGGAGGGCGTCCACCTCCAGGATGAAGTAAAAAAAACAAAATGTATTTATAATAATTTGTTGTTTTGCGTGGGGCTCAGCTTAAAACGTTTTCCCATGAAAACATTTTTTTCAGGTTTTATCAGATTATACAAGGGGTGAAGGGGCAGACTCTGTAATACAGACATTGGACCGGAATGGTCACTGATGTCACTGTGATGGACTGGTTAGTTTGGAGCGGTGACCTGTGCATGTTGTGAGCCTGGAACCTGGTACAAAAAGAGAGGTGGTTAGTACTGTTTTGCAAGCTGCTACAGCTGGGTCTCAACACGGTTCCAAGCTAGGTCTTCTTAACCGTTAGGGACCGGTAAGTGATTGTTATTGGGTTTAAAGGGCATGCAAAAGGGCACTTTCTCCAAAAGTGTTATCTACAAATGCTGGTTAAACAAAAATGTATGAATCTAAAAATGTTCACATGGCCAACATCTGCGTAGGTGACCAACACCAGATCCTGACATGACTGGAATGTTTATTTGCAGTCGATTAGTAAACGGCCTGTTTTCACCGAGGCCTTAAAATAGCTAGGCCTTTGTAACTGATAGTGGTGACAACTGCAAGCTGATATGGAGAGGAAACGGCGACTCTGACAAACGCCAGGCAGCTCCGAGCCCGGGCACTAGCGACCTCCTGAGAAGCGGAACCTTAGTGCTGAGGATCCAGGATGCAGGAGGACTTTGAAGCGTCCGCAAGTCAACAGTGGAGGGCTGTCAGTCCTGTCACCATATCCGTCAGATCGCAGATTACGCTGGGTGGCCAAACGAAACGGTGGCCCAATCACCCTAGGCCCTCGCAAACCCTCTTTCGATGGCTGGGCTTTGTTTTCAGTCCAGTGAAGTGTTTGGTACCCGTGGGTGCTGAAAGGGAATTGGATGTGACTAGACTAGACTTGTTTGTGTTGAACTAGAGTTCACCCAATCTGTGGGCCATAATTCTGTCATGTAATGTTTTAGTAGCCGATAGATCAGCTTTAAATAGACCCTGTAGCCTGTGCGGTTTGTGGAACTATGGCACATGAGGGAAGTGGGAGGCTGTGGACTAGGCCCGTCAGGAGAGTTTCCATCATCCTCTGGTCCCCCCGCACAGCTGCATGCGCACTCAACACCAGGGAATTGTGGGAAAGGTTCTCACTGATTCATAATACACCCTGAAGTTTGGATGTCGCGTTTTGCTTGCTGTTTTGACTCCCCTCGCATGTTTTCTGTGGCAGTGTAGAAGTGGCGAGCAGCCCAATGCTGACGTGCAGGTTTCCTCTCGACCGGCCGTGGTCGGTCTGCGTTTGTGACCCGTGGGCCGCGGTCCCATGCTGTCCGTTCTCTCATCTGTCCCCGCAGACAAAAACACCGACGTCACGGTGCGAGACGAAGTGGACGACCTCTGCCTGAGGGACACCATGAGCATCGCCTCCACCGACTCCTTTGTGTCTGCGGCAGAGGTGAGCTCCTCGCCGTGCCACGGGTGCGAGACAGAGGCCCATGACGCTCCGCTGTCGTGCGCTGCTAGAACTCTCCGTCCCCAGGCTTCAGGCAAGGGAAGAGTGCTCACTTGGGCCCTCGTGTCAGGTTTGGCCAGTCCTCTTCCAACGCTAGTGTCTGGGAACTGGGAAACCCGGGGACCAGTAGCGATGTGGTGGTCAATGCCAACATGCTGTGAAATCGCAGACCCTGGTTTTGTACATGGCTCGCCCTTCCTCTGACTCCATTCAGGCACCAGGAGTAATGTCAGACACTGAAGTTTAGGTCTGCGTCGGAAGAGTTATTTTCCCGTAGCAGTGGTAGGGGGTTCTATTGCGGTACGGATTTCCAGCCCAGCGGGATCGTATTTTTTCATGAATCTGTTTGGTATGCAGGCTTATAAATCTCGTGAGTTCGATTCTGTGCAGAAAATGAAAATGAAAATGGGGGTTGCAAGAAAGCGAGCTGCAGCAGCTGAGGGCCCTGCTCAGTGTCTGTGCTGCACTGTCGCTGCACGGTCGATGATATGTGCCCACAGCTGCGGGGCTATTTCAGGCCCCTCTCTCCCCCCCATGTCCTCCTCCAGTGCCTTCTGCCCAGGCAGGAGAAAGCACACGTCAGAGTGGAGCTTCATGGGATTGCTGAGAAAAGCATCAGATGTGGTTGAAAAAAAAAAAAAAAGATAATAAATGTCTGCATCTGATCTCGATGTGACATGCCATACATTAGATAGGATTGTGTCTTTACTTTTGGTAGGTGGTCAGCATTGCCAGGGTTGGTAAAAAAAACTAAAGAGATAATTGGTACTGACCCGGGCTCAGACCGGATTTTGGCTCCTGGCTCATTTGTACACACAGTCTGGTTCTGACAGGCAGGACCGTATTGCAATCATGCTGGACTCTGTTCTCCACTGCCAGACCGCAGAGGGCACAGTTCATGACAACGCTTAGACTTAAGTGCTTTTCTACAAGCAAAAGCCTTCTTTTTTTTTCTTTTTTTTTAAATGTGTGGCTTGAATCCAAGTCACACATGAGAAAAAACATTTATTGTTTTTGGGTTAGAGCAACATTTATATCAGTAGGTATGTTTGAGCAGAGTGTATCAGAGTAGCATCCCAAACCTAATCCCCAGCTGTGTACTCTGGGCATCAGAGGGGAATTGATTCAGGCTGTGAGCGTCTGTGCACCCTGCCATTCCTTGGGGTGATTACTGTTCATCTGTGAGTCTCGGCGTTTCCCTAGCAACTGCCTTAAGGCTCCAATCATTCGCCAGCGCTCACACAAAGTCTAGAACCATTCTGCCACATCACACACGTCCGTTATGGCAGTACGACGACCTGGGAGATGATGCAGATGTCTAGACCTGGTGGCAGATCTGATGACAGAATTGCTTAAATAATTCCCAGCCATTTCTAGCATTCTTCTAAATAACTTATCAAGCGTTCTGGAGATCAAAGTATCCATACTCAACACTAATGCATTATGCTCTGGGATTTGGTGTTTGTGTGAACGTGGTATTGGGCTTTCCTGTATTTTGCGTAGCCTGGATGTGTTCTTGCACTGTGGGAGATACTGGCTCCTCTCCTTGCTGTCTGCAATGGCTCTGTTTATCGTCAGTCAGGTGATAACGCCCAAAAAACAGACAGGGAGGAACGGCCACAGGAACGGAAAGGTGCTGCACCGAAGTGAAAATGGGTCAGTGTTTGCAGAAATCCTGAGCAGCGACTATAAATAGCGTTTTGCGCCTTCTCGTAGCGCCGTATTCATCCGCCGAGTGTGCCGGGGGGGGATGCCGGAGGACTACTTCCAGTGGCCTATTTATGGGCGTAGCCGTTGCGTGCCGCATTGCGATATGAGAACTGGTGGCTACTCGAACCCGGGGCTCTGGTTGGTCTTTTATGAGGTTGTTTTCCTCCTCCACTGCACTCATCGTCCATTCATCGTACTGACCACACCAATGTTTTAACAATGCTCCTCATAACCTATCGTTTACTTAAAACAATAAAATCAGGATTTTTGTAAAACCTAAATTACTCTCAAGTGAGCAGAAAATCCATTTATATTATTTTAAAATGCTCTAGGACCCAAATGTGTGGCTCATTCTGTTTTTCTGGCACTAAACACCTCGACGCCGTGGCGATTTGCTGTGTTTTTCTTCAGATCAGTGATTGCATGGGGGACCTGGGACATGGGAATCGATCACACTCTTGTCCGCGTAGCGAGCTTGGTCGTGATGTTCTCCCCAGTGTTTAGCACGGCGTTATCTGCTGACGCTGTTCTTTCCCACACCAGCTGTCCGAACACCGGGAGCTGAGGAGCGTGTACACCCTGGGCTCGCTGTGCCACTACCCCTTCTACGAGGAGGCTCTGCAGTTGGCCGAGGAGGGCAAGATCTCCTGCAGAGTGCTGAGGTGGGGGTGGCAGACAGACGGGGTGCCCCAGCTGTGCACACAGCCAGCCAGTGTCAACACTCAAGTCAGGCTGGGGATTGCACTCCCTGTAGGCCCGGCTAGAGCTCTTCACAGATTTTTACAACCTCCCCCCCAGAAATTGTTGACTAAGTCTGATATAAATCCTACATGCTCATTTGAAGTTAATTTACATCCTGAATGACCACATAGGTTTTTTTTTCCACAGAACTGAAATACTGGAGTGTCTCGGGGACACTGACTTCCTGGCAAAGTTGCACTGCGTGAGGCAGGCCTATCAGGTACCAAACTACCGTAACTCTGATCACAATGGAACCGAGTAATGGTCAAAACCCCAAACCGTAATATCATTTATGCAGGTTCTCCTGTGTGAAAGAGAGACCCGAGCATTTCTGGCTGACACCGGGAAGAAGATTTTGTCCTCCATAATTGTGAAAGCTTGCAAGGTAGGACTTTTTGTTTTTAGTTAACTCCCTAGTTAAGGCTGGAGTGCCACAGAAGGTGTGGTGACCAAGGTTTCTGATTGCCAGAGCCCAAAGA
Organism: Hiodon alosoides; assembly: GCA_025775065.1. Lineage (NCBI taxonomy): Eukaryota > Metazoa > Chordata > Actinopteri > Hiodontiformes > Hiodontidae > Hiodon > Hiodon alosoides. The sequence goes on from JAOYSI010002886.1 coordinate 12,811, forward strand.
GATTTGAGGAGGTGTTTGAGGAGATGATGAGCTTTCTGGAGCAAACTGACCACTGGGAGAACACCGAGGTGGAGCTGGCCACTCAAGGGGTAAGGGGAATCGAGCTGGTTTTTTTATCAGCCAATGGGAACTCGCACTCACTGACGATTGTCAGGATATTGCTGGAATCCATTTAGGAAGTGTTTTTTTTTTTTTTTTTTTTTTTTACATGTGTAATTTGTGCATTCCATGACAGGTTAGGCATTTAAACTTCTACGACATTGTCCTGGACTTCATCCTCATGGATTCCTTCGAGGACCTGGAGAATCCGCCCATCTCCATCCAGAACGTGGTCAACAATCGCTGGCTTCACAGCTCCTTCAAAGAGACGGTGTGTAGCAACGATGCGTTGCTAAGGAATGTGGAAGTTTCGGCATCGCGGACAGGCGTCGCCACCAGTGAACCGCGATCGCGTGTACTAAAAACCACGGGCTGGGGTTTCAGCGATTGCTTTCATAAAGTTTTGAGTTTCTGATCATTTTCATGTAAACCCTAAGTTTTGGCAAATTTTTCCATTCAGTTTTTTTGAGTGTAGGCCAGGTTGTTGGTGTTTTAAAGGAAACTGTGGTCTTCTGCCTTACCTCCAGCCTGTCTTTCCATGTGCCGGTAGCAGCAGAATCACTCGTCCTCAGTTGTCCTTGCCGGAATGTGCCAGAGTCCAAAATCTCGGCCTATCTTGCAATCTGCTTACACATCTAATCCCTCAATAGTTCTGTTAATGTTGTGTTTGACTTAGCTGGAATGTGTATTTTTTAAAGCATTTCCAGTCTCTCTTGTCGGGTCTCTCAGACTATTCTTCCCAAAAGGTTTAATTTTTGAAACATTGTGACTGTACAGCAAGTGAGATGCAGGTTAGTTAAACTGTTGATTTGCACAGTGAGGGAGAGTGGCATGTCTGGTGTGTCTGGCCTAGATGTTTTTTTTGCCTTATTTGGAAAAGGCTGGAGATGTTTCCAAATTCCTGCTCCGTTTGGTTCCAAATTCCTTTTTTTGTAAGAAATAACGTGACTCATTCATGGTAGCTCGCATCAGGTTTTCATCTGTATCAGTTCAGTGGTGGGTAGGTGGGTGTCCTTTTTAAAACACTTGGATAATTTAGAATGGATATAGATCGGACACAGTCACTTAACCATCAGCCTACTCCTTTGTCTCTTCTTAGGCCGTGGCATCGAGCTGTTGGTCTGTACTAAAACAGAAAAGACAGCACATGAAGGTATGGACAATTGACTCGTACCCGAGCAGTCTTGCTAGGGACTGTTGCTCTAGCACAACGTCGGGTTTCCTGAATACCACGTGTTACAATTAAGCTTTACGTGAGACATTTATATTGTGTGACTTGCTTATTACACTTTTAAAACATTATAGCTCAGAAAGTCTTGCCCAGCATAAGGCACATTCGTAATTTAAAATGCATTACTGCAATGCGTTGTAACCACATGCATGCAGTCACAGTAGGTATAATGACACACCATACATGATGTTACAGTAGTTGACATGATGTTACAAAAGTCTATGAATGGTTATAAACCCATAACTTTCCTGTGTATGTGACTATTTGCCTTTGGTAAACCATGTAAAATCATTGTATTTGAAAGATGGTCTTTTCCTTGTCACAGATTCCTGATGGATTCATCGCCCATTTTTACGCTGTCTGTGAGCACATCAGCCCCGTTCTGGCGTGGGGCTTTTTGGGGCCGAAAAGTTCTCTTCACGATTTCTGCTGCTTCTTCAAGGTACCTGCTCCATTGACCCAGTCACCCCATCTGCAACGAGATTCTGGGTTTGAAATTTTCGCCAGAATAGCCAATGCTAAAAAGACATGCAAAAGTCTTTTTTTTTTTTTTTTTTTTTTTTTATTCTTTTTTTTTTTAAAGCCTGCATTTGAGCCTCTGCTGAACCTCAGGAGTTCATTGTGCTCTTTTGCATTTAAGAATGGCCTACGTTTCTCAATGTTTACTCATTTAGGAAACACAGTTTCCAGCCAGATGAGTTCAGTTACGTTTACAGCAGTTTAGATGAGACAGTGTGTTTAACCTTTGGGTCAACCAAATTAAATATTTGGCACCTTCTAGGCTTTTAAATTTGATCTGTTTAACATCCAGAATTTAAGCTGTTTATTTTACCAAGTGGGACATTGAAATGGCTTTTCCGCCCAAGCCCGCCTCCTGCTAACATGAAGTCTCTAAGGAGTGTTTATGACTTACAAGTGTCCGGAAAAATGATTGCAGATCACAGATCGGCATGGTTACTGCAAAATGCAGGGACATCTGGCTTTTCCCCCACACGTGTGGAGAATTCAGGCTTGCAATGACAAAAACAATGTATCCCAGTGCTAAATGCTTCAGTGCAATGCAGTGCCCCATGTTAGGGTTAGGCTCTGGAGCTAGGGGGCCTTGCCTGTGGGATTCATCTTTCCAATAATCCCTGGCTCCTCTGTTTGTTGCTGTTGCTTGTGGTGACCCAGGGCTGACAACGTCTCCTTGGGCATTTTAGCCTCAGTTTCCTTTCTGTACTGATGTAATAGGAATATCATTGGACCAGGTGACATAAGTGCGTTCACTGCTTAGCTACAGCCTATCTGATGAGGGTGGTGATTGCTGTGGGAAAATTGCTGTTATCAAATGCTATTTTGAATGTTGTTTAAAAAGGTTTTTTTTTTTTTTTTTTTTTTTAATGGAATTATAAAATTTATTTTATATTAAGGGGAAAAAAAAAAAATTTTTTTTAAACAATAATTTTAAACAGTATTCCCCCCATGATAAGTTCCACC
>JAOYSI010002887.1:0-15619 GCA_025775065.1 Hiodon alosoides
TACATACAGACTTCACAAGAGAAGACTACATACAGACTTCACAAGAGAAGACTACATACAGACTTCACACGAGAAGAGACCACTTTGAGCATAGACACAGACAAAGGTCACGCTTAAGAATTGAATGGCACTTTCTCACAGTTTAGAAATTTTTACTGGTTAATTAGTTTGCAGTCATCAGATGAACTGGTTAAAGTATTAGCGTGCCGTCATTAGATTAACTGGTTAAAGTATAAGCGTGCAGTCATCAGATGAACTGGTTAAAATATTAGCGTGCCGTCTTCAGATGAACTGGTTAAAGCATTAGTGTCCAGTCATCAGTTTTCTGGTTAAAGCATTAGCGTACACTCATCAGTTTTCTGGTTTAAATGCTCTGAGGACCTCTACAAACGTCCCACCTGAGGAATGTACTCATTTTGAAATGCTTCATTAAGTGCCTGTCTGTATAAGTGGTAAGGCATATAATTGCAAGGCCCTGCAGAGGGCCCTGGGTTAAAAGCGTCTGCTAAGCAAACAAAAAGTGAAAACCAATTAAGCCGCCGTGGCTCCTCCCCTGATCAGTGCGATGATAAACAATGACATCTTCGTCTGTCTTGGACTGTCTGAGCGCCGCTTTTGCATGTAAAGAGCTGACTCCAAAGTCTCTAGTTTCCCCTCCTTCCCCTCCACCGTTTCAGCCTGACTCTCCTGTTCCACTGCAGCCCTTTATCAGGGGTTAAAAAAAACGAGGAGTATCGAATGTTCACTGTGGTTCACCAAGAATAAGTAAACACAACATGCTTATTATCATACCATGAGCGAGGCCTATGGAAACCGGCAGCGGTTTAATGCCAGAGCAATCACGAGAGACTCCCTCCCAGAGCGTTTCCACACGTCCTCTCGCGGCACTTTGATCCGTTTGGCAACAGACTCAGAGCTATTCCAACCGGGACATCTGGTGCCGACACACTTTGGTGACAGTCGTTTTCCTCCGGTCATCTGATGCAGATGTCTTCGCCTATTGTCTGTGTTTCACTTACCTGACTAGATTCAAATTGTGTTATCGCCTACTAATTTTCTTCTTACCCGTACTAATTACACACTCATGCCCAACGCTTTAGGCAAGCCCATTGTAAGGCAGAGACTGTGCTTGCAGACAGCCAGGCACAGTCAAGTCTAAATCTAATTTATTCTAGCTTTGGGAAGATATTTGAAAACTTCCCTTCATTTAATTTAATGATTGTCAACTAGTGCATAATGTGATGTTTTGTGTGCAAGGCATCTGAGAAGATTTGCACTCAGGAAGTAACTGAAGGTTGCAGCATTTCGGAAAAAAAAGACCGTTTTTTCTTTTTTTGGAAAAAGAACACTTTATGAAAAGTTCCAAACAGGTGGAAAAATGTAAACATGGGGGAAAACATTTTTTAGAGATGTCATTTAACATTGGACTATAGTTCACAGGCTGCACTATCACAGGGTCAGATATGGCCTTGCTTACATGCCACAACTGAAGAGAAACAAGCATCAGACCCCTTATCACATTATTACCATAGAAACACTTTACAAGACCAAGAACCATTGGTTGCTATAGTTTCCGCTCAATTATATTGACTACCTGAGCTGTTGATTGCCCACAGTCCAGAGAGAAGTCGGTAGGTATCAACTTAACAACCACTTGTCCAAAATTAAAGTAGCCGCTGTTATTAATTTATTCTGCCAGTTTTGCTGTCTCCAATCCAATGGATTTGGAGCTTATTTATGTGTGCGACATACGAGAAAAAATATTTTGACAGTTATCATCACAACTTTGTCTTTTGCTTTTTGCAAAAACCCTCATCGAGATGTGGGAACCAAGCTGTTAGAGGTGCCGAGAGAGACAGTGAGAGAAAGGTTTACCAGAGAGACAGAGGACGTGCTGCGGCCAACAGTTCGACCACTGCTGGAGTGTTCCTACCACAACCTGACCACACGACCATAAGACCACAGCGCAGTCTCAGCACTGCGATAAGACAATAATTATCCCCTGTGTAAGACACGCCTCTCCCTTTGTTGATATTAAGGTACCAGCTGGTAAACACATGGTGAACACTAAATTTGTTTAAATCATCAACACTTCACGCGCTTAATGTGACCAACAACATCAGGGATTATGGGTAAACTACATACAGAAACGAATCTCTGGATTTCAAAGAACTGGTACTTCCCCCTTCTAAAGATTGGGGGGGCAATCGTAGACAGTGAATTAGAGTAGGGGGGAGGCAGTTGTCTTAACTGGAAGAACAGAATGTAATGTAGCATTCCTGACAAAACTTGGAGGGGCAGGCCATAAAAATTCTGTTCCAATGTCAAAGAAGCATGACGGTACTCAGATGACTGGTGCAGAATAGCTGAAAGCATCCCCAGACCAATAGAGGAGTTTTCTCATTCGGTTTAATATTAGCAGGATCAATGGTTAGAACGGAGCGGAACAGAAAAGACCAGTACAAGGTTTTTCTTTGGCACGACTCCACGGATCATGGCTTGTTGCTGTAACTGGTCAGGCCAGCTCAGAGAGGGGCTAACAAACCCTGTCACCTGCTAGGTAACTCTTTAAAATACGGTTGTATATGTAGACCCAAGAATTGATGAAAACAAATTGGATCTTAAGGCAGGGCACATTAAAAATGAATGTTAATGAATGGCCTTATGCTATAGAAAACACTTGATACATATACACACCTTATACTGACCTCCTACCTTTGGTTACAGCGGGGGTCAAGTGATGAGGGCAATCTGGATCCATCAACCAAAAGGAAAAGTATTTATGCTTAAATAAAATTGCTCAGCGTTCTGGGAAACCAAAACGGTGTATAAAATGTTCTCTGGCCCAATCGCAAAAAACAGGTGAGCTCCGGCAAGCAGTGAACACCAGAGGCCAAAGTGTACGCCGTGGCGGTGACACAATGGAAATTCCCAGCTTTTCCACTTTTCCAGGAGCCCACAGGAGCCCACAGGAGCCCACCATCACAGAGAGGAAGGGAGTAACCAACCCTGTCTGCTGGGGCAATGAGAGCAGAGCCCACTCTCCTCATTTAGTCCTCAGTGAGGAGAAAGCTGTTAATTCACAGGGTCCGTTCCAGGTCCCGGGACGGCCTTGAATAAAATGTTAAAATAAAATAAAGGAATGGGGGCGGATAATGAGATATAACGCTGGAGCTACAAATACTTTTTTCTCCCCCTTTTCTGCCCTGTCATGGGAGAAGCAAACATAATACCCAATTAAGTCCAACAATAAGGGGGCGGCTAATAAATCATCTCCTTTTCCCGCGGTAGACAGGCGGAGGTGTCAGACCCTGTCGTCGGAAACGAGCTGAATTACAGGGCACACCGGAGACTTCCATGTAGCCTATTATTCCTTTTATTTTCCTGGGCGGAAAAAAGAACAGAAGCTGTGCTGCTGCTCCTCGTCCTCCAGACATCACTTATGACACCGCCGAGAGGGGCGTGGTGTTACTTTCAGGTTTCGGGAACCTGCTTGTTGATCGACGGATGAAAAGGAAACCATTACGCATCTGGGGCAGCAAATGGCCCCTTACGGACGTACAGGATCTATACCGTCGAAGCATCGTGGCCTTCAACGGGAGGGGAAGGGAAATGAAAACTGCCTTTGGTTTACCTTCTAATTGCTCGTCTAGAGAGTGGGAAAAGGCCATGGGCAGGTTGGTCTTCCACTCTCCAACAGAACACAGACTGCTGTTTCAACTTCGTTTGTTTTTAATGAACTGGAGATATGCTTACCTGGGGAAACAAAGGAAAGAATAATGAATGAATTGAAAAGCGAATGCTACATGCGCGCCAGGAATTCTTATTCAAAAGGTGCGACCTTTTATGAGTAAATAAACAAACAAATAGATAAACAGCCTCTGCCGCAGGGAGACTTTGTGGCGAGCAAAATTGGAGTAAGCAATTCTTTTTGGATTCCTGCTTGTCACAACATGACGTATTCTGTGTGTGTTTAGATATTCTTTCTGGCTATGAAATGTAGCATGGCTGTTGTCAAAATGCCCATGAATACCAGCACTGTGTTTTTATGGTTTCTGGAAATTACTTCAGTGAGTTAAGTGTTGCATGCTGGAGGTTTCCAGTCCAAGAGTGATCAGACACTGGGAGCTGGAGTGAGAGTTTTCGGCTCCTAACGACTTACATTATACCCACCATATACAAAAATAAACATGGACAAAACCTAAACCAGACATTCTTTTTCACTTTTTAAAAAGGGTTGACATGCCATAATGGTTTTTCACACTCACCACGGGATGAAGGGAATACTGTCTAATCCTAGTCACGCATCAATGAGCATCAGTACGGGTGTTTGACATTGGTTATTAGCGAGGGCATAGGGGGTGTGAGGGGGTGTGATGGGGAGGGGGGTTATTGTCCGGGACATGTGCCATGTCCAGTGGTTCTTCACTTTGTACCTGGTTTTCAGAGGATCTTTCATTCTTTAGTACAACTGTCTTAGTATGCAAAAATCTAGGGCGACATTACGAGCCCCATCTCTCCACACGACCCCTGAATGACAAAGGGGGCACTTACACATCTGCTTTGCCAAAGTGACAGGCCAAATCGGGGACGGGATCAGCTTACCAATGGCCATGCCCCGACAGCACCTGATGGCCTCATCCCAGCAACCTGACACCTACGCTGGCTTTCATGTCCATGGGGCAGCTCATTAATGAGATCTGATCAAGCTGTTAATTGAATCCTGATCTGGATTTGACACCTCCAGGTGCCAGTGTGGTGTACTGAGAGGCTACCGGGGGGAAAGAATTGAGGTGTTTTGGTGGTAAAAAAACAAATATGAAAGGTGTTTCTTCAACCTTTTTTGGTTAAAAACCATTGTAACAAAGATGGCAAAGAAATCAAAACATCTGACAGATCTGCTTTTTCCAAAAAAAAAAAAAACTATTAAAATAGTTTATCTAAAATACATTGATCTTACTTTTTAAAACCTTTTTATATTTAAAAACTACAAACTTCACTGAAGATTTTAAAAAGTATACTAATTCAGAAGAATAAAATCACTAATGAGGTGGTTCTTACCATCCATAATGGATGAAACCCTGAAGCAAAAATCCCTCACCAGTGTACAAAAATCCCTCACCAGTGTACAAAAGACAGCAGCAGTGCGTTTAAATGGTATTAACACACAACCGATTGTCACAAAGCCACAACTGCCTTCTACATTTACACAAGCAGAAGCTGTGAGCTCCCAAGATTCTAATGAAGGTGAATTTCCTCTGGTTTCCCGCTCAATAAGCGTTACTTCCGTTACTTCATCATTATAGCAGGATTGCTAATTTATTCCCCCGGGGGGTGGGACTAACACAACCCAAGGCATCTCCAGGGGTGTTCTGGAATGTTCTGGAATGCTGTCTGGGCTCTCAACAACATTGTAGTGGACCCCGCTAACCCAGTGAAGTTAAACTATTACATGACAACGACATCCTTACAATAACATGAACGTAGCCCGCGGTTAGTGCAGTAAAGGAGTAAAGGATTGTTATTATTAAGGAGCATTGTTATGTATAATATAGCATAAACACTTCTAGCTATTCCTAGCTGCCGGATACCAGTAGTTAACAGAAAAATTCAATTATATGGTAGGGTTCACAAACTCAGAGGCTTCCAAAAAAAAAGAAGAAAATAAAGAAAATGCGATGAGGCATATTTATGACCATGGGCCACTGTCAAAGTCAGAAAATATCAATGGACGGCTGATTTCTCGTTTGCAATCCTGGGAAAAAGCTTATTTTTTTGTGTATTTTTAAAAAAGTTTGGAGACTGCTGCTGGAACATGTGAGTCTCTCATATATATTTATTCTAGTCACGAACAGACATGATTAACCATGTTGGGACTGACTGGTGATGTCATTAAGTGATGAGCTGTTATACTCATTAATAATATGAATAATTTAACTTAGAGCATCCACACGGTGGCCACCCGAGGTGGACCATCAATGTTTAACACTATAAAAGGAATCGGTCCATTATTAATGTATTTAAATATTGGTACACTGGTCACGTGTAGCTTTTCCACATGTAGCTACCTTGACAGGTAAATGAAAAGCTAGCTATTATCGTGAGAAAATAGCTATGAGGTTTCTTTTTTTGTCACGAGATAATAGCTAAAAAGCAATCTTTTTTTAAGCATCTTTAAGGTCGTTGAACTTTAAGCTTGTGAAATATTTCTGATTTCCTTACCAAGACACTTTCCACCCTCTCACAGTAATGGTCAAATCAGCTTCTGCTCTGTCCCTGTTTCCAAGAGTTATACGCCATAATCACACACTAACAGAACGCTAACTCCGACACTGCTGAAGCCAGAATGAAGAAATAAAAGCACATTCAACATGCACTAATTACTGCTGTAAATGTTGGAAAAGTCGGCGACTAAGGACCCCCGCCAGCATTGCTGATGGGTGAATTTCGTTGAATGCGCATAATTAGGCAATCAAGTGGCTGAGAGGGCAGGGAAATGGAAGGTCAGGCTGTGTGGCTGGGCCAGATTCAGAACCTGGCCTCAGGGTCAGAATGGGCCCCTGGGCGCAGGGTGATCGCAGAATAATTTTTTAGTTTCCGTGGACCAGATCAAGTCTACGACTGCAGAAGAACAGAAGAAAACCGTAAGAAATCTTTCTCCCTACGATTGTTACACAATCACATAAAAGTAGGTTCAGACCATGTACCTCTGGTGTAACAAAAACGACAGTGTTTTTAGGGGAGAAATGGCTGCACTGGATGTCTAACGAGACTCTTTTTAGGTTCTGAATTTAATTTTGTTTCCAGAATGCTCCGACGCCCAAGACAGGAATCCTCATGAGATTTGAATCTATCGTTTGGATCTGCTCACGTTTGGACCTGCTCACGTTTATATCCGCTCACGTTTGGATCGTTGAGTGCCAGTGACGGACTTTGCAAGTTGGTTAAAAGACGGTTAAGGCTGGTGAAAAGGTCGAAGCTCGTCTCTGGGCCACAGTGGCTATCATGAGCGATTCCTGAACTGGTTTTTTCCTCACTACAGTTTTTTAAGAGAGAAACTGAATTATCTGTTACACACGCTTCACTGGGTGTCAGGGTATTTGTCAGAGTGTATTGTGAGGTGGAGTTGAAAAATGAATTCTCGCCTGACGTCCGATTTTCCGGGCTCTATCCTCTCAGTCCCTGGGCTGAGGGAACATTAACGCACCCCCACCCAAGGGATTATAGCTGGGTTTTAAGCGGCCTTTCTCCTGAAATTATTTTTAGGCCAATCACAGCCCGCACAGGCAGCTGCCTCTTAGCTGCATTCACCCATAATGTTAGTTTCTTAATGACCTTCGATGACTAAGGGAAAGACCTAAAAGTGCCCAAATAAGAATAAATAAAAACTCAAAGGTGTCACTTATCTTTGACAAAAGAATGACCTATGTTGCATATTCACTACCAAGGCTTGAAAATAAAGTTTTATTGGTGTTTATTCTTACATGCTAGTTAACACAACAAACCAGTAACTTACAGGAAAGGCTTCTTTCTGTCTGGTCTGGAATATAATGAATGGTCCTCAGTGCCAGGGTTTGACAAACTGTTCTGTGCTGGGTTTCCACAGCCAGCACCGACAGCGAGCTCCACAACAGACACTGCAACAGCACTCCAGCCTGCCAAAATCTGGGGGTTCAATCCATGGTGCCAAGAACATGTAGCCAAAAGAGGACAAGTAAAAGATTAACCATTCCTGAGAAGTGGCTACATTTTTATTAATAGTAGTTTGTACAACTCCTGTTCACCCGACTTCAAAATGAAAAATAAATCCCCACAATTGGCCACATTTGGATGTATTTTCCTCTCAGCGAGACACAGCTACCTGTATTCTCTATATTGTGCCCTCAGGGCGGCACAGTTACCTGAATTCTCTATATTGTGCCCTCAGGGTGGCACAGTTTCCTGTATTCTCTATATTGTGCCCTCAGTATCATACAGTTTCCTGTATTCTCTGTATTGTGCCCTCAGCATGGCAAAGTTTCCTGTATTCTCTGTATTGTGCCCTCAGGGCGGCACAGTTTCCTGTATTCTCTATATTGTGCCCTCAGCATGGCACAGTTTCCTGTATTCTCTGTATTGTGCCCTCAGGGCGGCACAGTTTCCTGTATTCTGAATAATGTGCTTTCAGCCTGGTGCAGCTCCCTGTATTCTCTGTATTGTGCCCTTAGCGTGGCTTAACCAGCTGTTATGGGGTGCAGGACCTATGGGCAGCAGGAAATTTCATTTACCTGCAATTACAGGCACAAAAGCTCCTAGACACACACACACACACACACACACACACTCAGATTACATTTTTTATTCCTCTCTAATTACTGGATGACTGAGTAGCCTGACAGCTCGTTGAATTATCTTCCGTTGAGTTTGTTTCCTTTCGTCTTTTGGATGCCATGTACTCCAGCGCGCACATTGCTTTGCAGATCTAATCATTCATTTGCAGGGAGTTGCTTCACACAGACTCGATGTGGACGAATCTCCCCCCATGGACACAAATTACAACGAGCATATTGGCTGGGAAATTCTGTCTCCCGGAAAAATTGTTTGAAATATGGCATGTCTGTTTGCTCAGCCACACTGGAAAAACATTGTATTACTGGGAAAAGTACCAATATCCAAAATAAGGATTGAGCTTCTGGCAGTTTGAATAGGCAGCCTGAGCAGTTACCGGCAGGTTAAGGGTGTGCCCTCACAGAGCAAGGTGGCGCAGACCTGGCTCAACATAGTCTGAAAACATCATCACACAGAAAGGTTTTGGTAATCCCACAACTTATTATTATTTTTTTTTATTTTTTTTTACTGTCCCCAAGATACAAGCTTGTCTTGCCTGAAACGCTTTCAGAGAACTATCTCTAGTGACACAGACTTTGAATTGTTGCTGACTTTGAATAAGGTCCAAATCAAATCAAAGTTTGTAAGCTACTGTGCAACAAGCCATAATAAAGCACTGAAGAGAGATGTTCAAGGGACAGCCAGAGAGAGAGAGAGAAAGAGAAAAACATGATCGGCCGATATGGGAAATTATTCTCTGATGGACCCATATAAAAGGCAGCTGAATAAAATAGGGTATACCAATATATTCTGCTGAAGCCCTAAATCTGAACCAGCAGGGGTCGCGGTGGTTAAAGAAGTGGGGTCAAAGCCAATATGTTACTAGCAAAAACTTAGGAAAAACCAGGTCAACTTTACTCAAAACTGTCTGGGAAAATATCCAGCTGCATAACTAACCAGAGTTTAGATTGGACGAGTGCGAAGGACTCTGTCACAAGGATAATGTTTTAATATACATATTACATATTTTAGTGTAACTAAAGGGCAGCTTTACACCAAATATCATCAATGTTTGCATACCACCTGCGCTGTAAAGGTTGGATTTTATGTGAGTAATAATTGACAAAGCAGTATGATAACAGATAATTCAGTCATGTGGGTAATTTACTATCCCAGGGACAATTTAAGTATTCACACCGAGCAACGAGTGACATAAGTAAATCAACATCCAATCTTCAACCCAGCCTGAAAAGAGGAACCAATGGGGTCGCAGACACCGCCCGCTAACAAACGAGACTTCAGCCAGCTAAAAAAACAGGAAGGATACGGACAACAATCATACCCTGCCTTGGGTGCAGATGAGGACGACAGATAGTAAGTGAAGAGGGTTTCTGGGTCGAACTCCAGGAGAGGGCAGACAAATACAGGCAAAGAAAGGAAGCCATCTTTATCAATATTTTCTCTTTCTTTTGAAATTACCCAATTTGTAGCCCAAATTCAAAACCGCGCTATGCAAGGTTTTGGTGAGAACACCACTGCAACACAAGGTACCAAAGGGCATTTATTGTAAATTTAATGAGGAGAAATTCACTGAGTGCATCCAGTTTAATTACCCATTACACATTCAGAACTGAGACATAATAAAATAATTTCATATGCATTGTTACAGTTGTAGACGACAACAATAATGAGAAATTGATTATGTTGTTGTTATTGTTGGAGCAACTGGAACACCGAGAACTCTCGTGCCAATATTCGGTGACGAGAGCTATAACACTCAAGTCTCTTGCTCTAGCTTTTATGTTCAATCTCTTGCTTGATAGGGCCATCTCCATGCACCAGCCTTCATCCCGAAAAGCCATCCACCCAAAACACTAAATCAGTAGGCTTCATCCCAGGGCCCGATCAGCCCGGCTACTGGTGAATCATTAAAATCTGTGAGACCACAGGCAGCATGTGAATGACAAACGATAAGAACACCCACCAATATATCTCACCCAGTGACAAGGACATGTCCGTCGAGTTTCTGCCCCCCAGTTCTCGTCCGACGCCCATAGAGGGCCCCAGGTTCAGGATGAGTCAGGCACAGAATCACAGAATGCTCCTCACCAAGCAGGTCTCCACAGTCTTCACACCCCCCCCCCCATTCTCTCCACACAAGCACAGAATGGTCAACTGATCTGGGAGTGCTCCTCACCACCTCCGCTGCCCCCCCTCCTTTTCCACCCTGCTGTATCCTTGTGTCTGTCTCTCACTCCCCGCGGCTTGGCTCGGTGTCATAACTTCATCATCTGCTGGAGAGAGCAGCAGGTGGCCACCTTTTCGCCCCATGCCCGATTGACCTAGCAGGGAATGGCAATCGCCTGTCCCTGCCTGCACTACTCAGCGCGGCTAAGATGGCCGAGTACACCCCTGTGCCGGCCAGAGGATTCTGCACGTCATTATGTATTAAAATCACCTTTCCTTTGTCAGCCCATTGTTGTTTGTCTTGTTAATGATTCACTTTGTCATACCCCAAAACAGAACTTACAGGAGGCCCAGAGAAGAAAGAGTAATTCCGGAATGTTCTGGAAGGGCGCCACCACAGTGAATGTAAAAAGAAAAGTGAACGAATTAAAAGCAAGGAGCCTAATTTAGTTCAAATTCGGCTTAGCTGATTTTTGTTTTTAAGACAGTTGGCGAAGGCTGAAGCTATTTTTCACCCCCTCTATCCTCAATTTCTGTCTCTGATGCCTTTAAAAACTGCAGTGAAAGCTCTCCAGAGAGGGCTGAATAATCCTTAAATCTAAATACATCTACTTTTCCCTATCTCCATCACGCTCCTAGCTCTTACAGAATGAAACAGTATGAGTGCTGGTCAGCGGGCTCAGATGATTACCCAGACAGCTTGTGGAATAACATTACAGACTATTAGTCATGATGTCCTTAACCTGTCCCTACTCATCTCCACACACATCGACCTTACATCACAAGGCATTTCAGCAATGTTAAAACAAGCCTTTTTTCACTTTCCTCCTGCATAACTCTGCCCGGAAAGAGAGGGCCCTGGGTATAGAAAACTAAAATGTTCCACGACAATGAAGCAGGAACATACAAATCAGCTTTGCGATGACAGAGACTAATGCAGTTTCTTAGGCAGAGCCCTGAAGGTATGGCAAATGGCTGTAAAATATTGATTTAACTTTATTAAGGAAAAATGTATGGAGATACGCTGCCTCGCTTGTTCATCCACAGATCCCAGTTGACTGTTATCCACACAGTTCTGCCTTGGCTACATACAGTGCCGGGTAAAAATGTTCAGCCCATTGCAGTTTTTACATTTTGTCGCTTAAACACTTCACAATCATGAAAAATGTCGTGGTCAGACCTGACAAAATTTGAACTTTCCGGACTAAATGCAAGGCAGCACGTTTGACTCAACCCCAACACAGCTCGATCCTAGACAATACCATTCCTACTGATAAATATGGCAATGGCTGCATTGCATAAAAGGGAGGCCTCTCGTCAGCAGGGACTTTGAGGGTTGTTAGGACTAATGGGAAATGTAGGCAGACAAATACAGGTAATCTCTTTCAGTCTATGCTCACTGGAGTGGCTTAAGTATTAAAAAAGTTAATGTCCTTGAGTGCTGAGTTGAATTCTATTGAGAATCTATGTAAAGACTTCAAAACGGCTGCCCATAAGTGATCCCCTGTCAGCCACAAAGAGCTTGAGAAAATTTGCCAAGAAGAAAGGGCAAACATTACTCCAAGACAGAGTGCATAGTTGGTAAAGGCTTATCCCAAAAGACCTACAGCTGTAATTGCCGCCAAATGGTGCTTCCACAAGTATTGACTCGAGTACGAATACTTATGCAATTCGGATAATCACATTTTTTGTTTCAATACAGTTTTTTTCTGACATTTACCTTATCCCAAGAAATTGTCAGGTTGAGCCTTCCAGTTTTGTATTTAAAAAATGACTTAAAAAATGTGTGCACATTTTTATTCATAAATGTGGTATATCACAGGAAGAGTACAAATGTTCTTGCTGGGCACTGCACACAAAAAAGCGTGTATATAAACACACTTTCTATTTTATCTAATGTTATGACGTCCTTCTTTGACTCCGTCACGTCAAAACCTGGAAAGGGTTCACAGCTAGTGCTCACGATTTAAATCCCAAAGGTCAAGCAGTTGCGTTCACACAAAAGGCAAAGAAATTAAACTACAAATCCAAGGGATTCAAGTGATTCATAGATAGGATGCTGGCCAGATGATATGACAGGATAAAAAAGAAAAAGAAATGATGTATTGCTCATAGCCTCTGAGTTGTACACGGGGATGGGGGGTGAGGTCTGGGACGGAAGATTCTTAAATAGCATAATGCCTCGTGAGGTCACTGGTGCCATATGGCAGAACCAAAATAGAGCTGTCACAGGAAATGGCCCTCTGCTCTCTGCATAGTTACAATGCTTTGTAACCCTGCAGTGTTTTCATTTTCCCCAAGTATGTATACACGGGAGAGGCACATCCACCACCTTGTTGTCTTTTCAAAGAAACAGAGACCTTTTGTGGAAGACAAACGGAGCTCTGGTGAGACTCCGGGATTTTCCGCTTGGAGCCCGCCTCGTCTGATGAATGCATGAATGCGGTCGGTGATATCAGCTTTGTCGGATTGCTGGCTACTTGACTGGATGTTTGTTTCATGTTCACTCCTGAGGTCCTGCACGGAGGGGCTGGGAGTGTAAAACCAGATGACAGAACTCATCCTGTCAGCTTCCTCCCTCTCTCTCTCTCTTTCTCCTTGCTGTATGGCCGGTGGCTGCTCCCCATCAGGCCATGCTCTGTGCAGCCTTTCACCCACCTGACCGATGCTCCAGGGTGAGATAATAAAAACCTGAGCTTGCCAAGGAGCCACTGTTGATCTCATCTAGGGGCAGCTGTGTGGCAATATGGAGATTCACACAGGGAAAGCAAATGCTGCTGCTGAGAAACCCAAACGAGGAAAATCTCCAAAACCCTCACCCACCGCCAAGGCAGCTGGCACTCTACTTAGCCATAGAGGAGAAAGGGCCTGGCACGAGGGCGTTCAGGTCACTAAGCCAACACCGGAAAGGCCAGCAGATGAGTCGGAGAGCTCCTGATTAGTGCAACTGCTCTGTGGCAACGACTCACTGTCTCCAACTTAACATAAGTGCCAGTCGAACTGACGGACATCTGAGACAAGGCATCTAATTTGCACTAATTGGTCGAGTGACAGAAAACCTAGCCAAGTACACAATGATAGCTGTCAGGTTTGCCATCTGTATGGACCGGCAAAATTTCCCCATATAGCATTCGCCTATGCCTCCACACTCTGCCTCACTCAGTCTCCACGCTCTGTCTTAATGGACTCTGCCTCCACACTCTGTCTGACTCTGACTCTTACTCCCTCAAGTGACAATGACATCTGCTCAATTTCTCTTATCTCATTTTCCGTCAGAACTTCTTGTCAGAGTACATATCCCTGTGCTAAATAATAGCATAGCACATGAGATATATAAGGAAAATTGCTATCTGCACTTCAGGACCGGGCCAGGAACAGGGGGGCACTGTAACTTTCCCTCTGTGACCCTTTTCACTGTAGGCCAATGTGAGGACGGTGAGGCAGTTTCACAGCAGTGTCAGGGCAGGTCTGCATTAGCGTGCCTGTTTGTGTATGTGTTATGTAACTCAGTATCTATCTATGTATGTTACTCTGTCTGAATGTGTGCGTGTGCATTGTTGTGAGTACCTGTGTGTGCCTCTGCGTTTTGTTTGTGTGAGGGTGCATTTGTGTGAGGGTGTAAGTGTGTGTGTGTGTGTGTTTGTGCATGTGTGCGTATATGTAAGTTAACATCATTATATGTGTTTATGTGAGTATGCACCTGTGCACTTAAAAAAACATATAATGCCAACCAGCTTGTTTTAGTATAAAAAAACTAAACTTCAGATGGTAAAAAAATCTACTTAGACAATTTATACCTGATCTGTTCTCTGCTGTCTCCAATACTGATGGATAAGGACCACTGCTTAACTAAGTAATTAACAAGTTAAGAGTGACATTATAAACCTGTTTGTGAATGACCTCAAAAAAAAAACCCTTAACAAGCAGGGATGCATGTATTGAACGGAGCGGGGCTCATTGTGAATAGGCTCGCTACTGACAGTGACATCACACCCTAGAGCCAACGAGAGGTTCTTCGAGCTGACTCAGGTCTTTCACTTAACAAGCTAATTGTCTTTGTTGTCTGTTATGACGACCCGAGTTTGATCCCTGGTTAGGGGAGTGGAAGCCTGGTGGCAAGAGGGGTTGAATTAGTGTGCATTAAATTCAGACAAACGTGAGCAGCTGGATGGGCTTCTTGTGCTCCAGGTTCTTTTAACTGGCTGTTTCTGGCTCCTCCCTCCTCTCTGAGACGGACATACTTGTTTCCATGACGTTGATGAATTGGGTGAAAAGAGTGGATACAGGTCATCTGCTGTACGTGTAAATAAAACAAACTATTGCTGCAACCGCCTTTCCATGGTGGAGCCTCTTCCTATTATTCAGTATAGTTAAGGAGAGAAATTCTATTGGTTGATGAACACTGGGGGTCATTCACTCAGGCACCGTGGTGCAAAACAACAGCACATTAACCACTAATAAGAGAGGTTGGTCTTACCCACTGCTGCGGTTCAGTGGTTAATTCAACTTTAACAAGAATGACATTTCTACCAACACAACCTTGACATCCTTGAACCCCTTGGCTCTCTGTGAGGCCTCACTCAAATGGCAGAAGTCTGTTAAACTGAATGAACTTTTGTCTCTGCTAAATGAGTACTGGATTACAGCATTAAATGAACATGAAATTCTACATGACTTATTCTCATTCCCTCAGCACCTTAACGATGGATCTCGTGGACACGTTTACCTGTTCCACCCATCGTGCAACCCCCCGATAAACAGATGCCTACAACACATTAGAGTCCACTGGGGATAGAGCAGGGCCTGTGACACATTACAGTCCACTGGGGATACAGTAGGGCCTGTGACACATTACAGTCCACTGGGGATACAGCGGAGCCTGTGACACCTTAAAGTCTACTGGGGATACAGCAGGGCCTGTGACACATTAAAGTCTACTGGGGATACAGTAGCGCCTGTGACACATTACAGTCTACTGGGGATACAGTAGGGCCTGTGACACATTACAGTCCACTAGGGATACAGCGGAGCCTGTGACACATTAAAGTCTACTGGGGATACAGCAGGGCCTGTGACACATTACAGTCTACTGGGGATACAGTAGCGCCTGTGACACATTACAGTC
>JAOYSI010002888.1:759-13418 GCA_025775065.1 Hiodon alosoides
GTAAATTTTTTGTTAACAGTTATTCATTTTTTTTTTAAACCCCAAAAAATAATTCCCCCCCCCCCCCCCCCCCCCCGCCCCAGTCAGAATCTCTGTATTTAAAAACAGGCAGGACGAGGATCTAGAGGAAAATTATCCTGCATCAGTAAATAGATGCAAAAGTATAAATGAGAGGGAGAAAAGCTGTTATGTAGATGATTTTTGTAGGTTGGATATCAGTAAATGGCCTGAGTCACCGTCGACAGCTGGATCAGAACTGCTTTTCATAAGCTTCACGAGGGAGCAAAGGTTTGACTTCTCACTATAGAAACAGTTAATGATTACTACAGAGGAGAGTAAGCGTTAGGCACTCGGAGCTGGGCTTGAGCAAACAGATTTAGAAAGTGGCATGGAAACTTTAAAATGATAAATGGTGTCTGTCATAAAGACACCTCAAGAAAGACCATAGCGAAACACCGTAAACCCAATCCGTTATTCACAGTAAACCCTATTATAAAGTTACTCATATTTACCTCTGAAATGAGAAGGACGACAGATCTACGATAAATCATATAAGAATTGTTTGGATGCTTGTGTTTAATAAAGTTATGGCCTGTTTTTAAGCACTTTTCACAGAATGAATGGGATTAGCACTGAAAGGTCAAGGGGTACGGTGTCGTTTGTGTGTCAGCCTGTGAAGGTCTATGACTGAATGCTCCACAGGGTGATCTCGGCCGTCTTGTACGGAGCTCTCGCCCTGGGAGAAGCCAACTCCTTCACCCCCAACTACGCCAAGGCCAAGGTCTCCGCCGCCCACCTCTTTATGCTGATCGACCGGGTTCCAGCCATCGACAACGAGTCTGAAGAAGGGGAAAAGCCAGTGAGTCTCCGGCAAACGTGTTTTAACACCTGATGGGGATGTTGACCCATCCTGAGTGACTGCCACCTGCAGGGGTGGAGGTGAACAACCGGCAAATGGTGGCAAATGGTGGTGACTAATCAAAAGCTTGCTCGCCTTGGCGAGACGGTCATAAACCTTCTGCAGCCTTCTTGTCTGGGGTTTTCCTGGGATCCTCAGTCCTAGTTCCTAGATTTGACGACAGTCAGATCATAATAATCTGCAACTGGCAGCAGTGAGTCGACACGTGTTTTTTTTTTATTTTTATTTTTTTTTTACCTAGGCCCAGTTCGAGGGGAACGTGGCGTTTGAGAGGGTGATGTTCAACTACCCGTCCCGGCCGGACGTGCCCGTCCTGCGTGGGATGAGCCTCCGGGTGAAGAAGGGGCAGACGCTGGCGCTGGTAGGGGGCAGCGGCTGTGGGAAGAGTACGGCCATCCAGCTGCTGGAGCGGTTCTACGACCCCTTCCAGGGCACCGTGGTAACATTAAACTCCTCATTACACAGAAGTGCTAATGCATGCATCAATAAATCATTTCAAATGTTTAAATTAAATATACATTTATTAATAGACTGCCAAGAAAAGGTATATGCCCACTGTCTGATTTTGCATATTTTTGAGATTGAATGTTAAACCAGAACGTAATATTAGATAAAACTCTGACCAAATTCAGTGTGAAAAGTGCTGATACTATTCACGGTACTGTCTGTATGTTGGGGGACCAACGTTAGTCTGTGCCGCCCCCTCCCCCTCCCCTCGCAGACGTTGGACAGCCACGATACAAAGCGTCTGAACATCCACTGGCTGCGAGCGCAGATGGGCATCGTATCCCAGGAGCCCGTGCTGTTCGACTGCAGCCTGGCGGAAAACATCGCCTACGGGGACAACAGCAGACAAGCCAGCCGCGAGGAGATCGTGGCGGCGGCCAAAGCCGCCAACATCCACTCCTTCATTGAGGGCTTACCGCAGGTGAGTGGCTTCCCTGCAACCAACCCCCTCTAGCTGCACGCCAAGGCCCGCCCTAATCTAAACTCCCACCAGGGCCTGTCATCAATTTGCCCCGGGTTACCGCGGACAACCCGTGCTGGCTTTTGTTGGTTCTTCTCTGATGACAAGAAAGTTGTCTGAAACTTTGTCTTTACCCGTTATGAGCGTGGTGGGGGTTTGAAACGGTAACACGGGGCCTGAGCCAGCAGAGCAGAGGGGTGAAATGCTGTCTCTTCACCCCCCGCAGAGTTACGATACGCAGGCCGGGGACAAAGGCACGCAGCTCTCCGGAGGTCAGAAGCAACGAGTGGCCATCGCTCGAGCCATACTCCGCAACCCCAAGCTGCTGCTGCTGGACGAGGCTACGTCGGCCCTGGACACGGAGAGCGAAAAGGTGCCGACCGCGACCGTCCGTTAGCGTCGAGCTCAATGGGCCAGCATGTTTCACTGCGAAGCGTAACGCAGGGTTTTTTTTGTGTAAGACTGTGCTCATCGGGCTGTAATCTAACCATCCACACACACACACACACACACACACGGGCCTTTCCCTCAAGCTGCTGCGCACGGGTTTGGTTTTTTTTTCACCACCTCTGTCTCGCGGAACAGATCGTGCAGGACGCGCTGGATCGGGCTCGAGAGGGCAGGACCTGCATCGTGGTGGCTCATCGACTGTCCACCATCCAGAACGCGGACCGGATCGCGGTGCTGAAGGACGGCGTGGTGACAGAACTGGGCACGCATCAGCAGCTTCTGGCCAAGCAGGGCGTGTACCACAACCTGGTCACCACTCAGATGGGACCCTCCCCGCCTAGTTATACCGAAACGCTGTAAAAAGCCCCACAGTGGAATTTCAGAGATAACGGGAGTACTGTGAAAACACGTGCAGCTAGGCTGGGA
Organism: Hiodon alosoides; assembly: GCA_025775065.1. Taxonomy (NCBI): domain Eukaryota; kingdom Metazoa; phylum Chordata; class Actinopteri; order Hiodontiformes; family Hiodontidae; genus Hiodon; species Hiodon alosoides. The sequence goes on from JAOYSI010002888.1 coordinate 3,522, forward strand.
CATTTCTCGAACCCGAAAACGGAGAAAACACACCTCTAATCTAACACTGTTAAAATCTTGTGTCGATGATCCAGATTATTTACATTACGCCGTAGTGTGATTTACAGACACCAGCGAAGCTAGAGAGAAATTAGGATTTGATTAAATTGCATGTCCCTACAGCATTAGTCCGCTTCTCTAAATATTATGCCACTGACATTAATGATGTGGCCTGAGGGGCCCGAGAGTGCACGGGGCCCAAAGGTGTGGCTTTGTCAGCTGGGCTGCGCCCGTACTGATGGGACAGAGGACCAGAGGCATCCCAGGGACCAAACTTACTTCTTTTGCTTTCTGACTGCAATGCAAAAAGGATTTCACTCATGCTACGTTTTTTGCAGTAATTTTGCATTCGTTCAGCGTCATACGTGCTGTACTGTTTCAGTCAAGTCTCGAGTCTCCGGACTTTTGTTGAAGCAGAGTTCATTCTTCTCAATGCGTGTCCTGGGATGTTGTCATCCCAGAGCTGAAATTCTGTGGAATTCAACCACAGTATTAATGATCTTTTTCACAAATAAAACTGGCTTTCCTATAATCAGTCTGTGTTTTGCCTTTAAACACTCTACAGCTCATATAGAAGAGGGTTGTATTGTCAAATACACCATGACCTTGTGAAGTCGTTTGTCTCCTAAATGCACAGTTAGTCTTGTAGAAGTTTTGAATAAAATTAACCCCAACATTTCAGTCGAACCGTTGCTCGAAACATGGAACAATGGAACATGAGTACAATCTGGAAACTGGAAGAACTGTACAAAACAGATTCCCATAAAACTTAATTTGTAGCAATACATTTTATTTATCGATCGGTAAATACACGTTTTTAACAATCTTACAAATCAAGCTCAATCTCTAAAGCAGCAAATCTCAATTTTAAATCTTTGTATCTCCAGTACTAAGAGCAGAGCGTCTCTGCTTATCAAATTTAAACATCATACAATCAACTCTTGGTGTTACTACACTGACTATCATACTACCCTTTAAATCAAGGTAACACCCATTTATGAACCATACTTATAGCCATTACAGCTAAGCAACGACTATTTTGGGAAATAAAGTGTGACAGGATGATCTATTGGCTGCTAAAAAGTATAAATCAAACATTTTCCTTTGAAACTAGATTAAAGGGTTAACCACAATCTAATCCATACCTGTGTAATGCTTTTAAACACCCTGGGACCACTTTGCATGCAGCACTGAACACGTAGACAAATTAATAAGGAGGGGAGGTTTGTAAAAAAAACAAAACATTTAGCGACAATAAAACTATTACGAGAGAAAAGGGGAAGTGGGGTTTTCAAAACCTTTCAATGGAATGTTCTTCTTAAACACGACGCTAACGTGAATCCTTTCATTCACAGATGTGTATGACGCGTCACAGGCCTCCTACCTCAACAAATACCATGGAGAGGAGTAAAACACTGGCAAACACTTCAGCAAAAAACTAAAGTCATTAAAGCAAAATAAAGGCCACCCTCGCTACAGTACAATAGCTGCCACAGACGCTACACCCTCGCCACAGCCCAATAGCTGCCACAGCCGCTACACCCTCGCCACAGCCCCTATAGTTGCTACACCCTCGCTACAGCCGCTACACCCTCGCCACAGCCCAATAGCTGCCACAGCTGCTACACCCTCGCTCCAGCTGATACACCCTCGCTCCAGCCCCTATAGTTGCTACACCCTCCCTACAACTGCTACACCCTCGCTCCATCTGCTACACCCTTGGTAAGGTCGGCCTTCTGCGTTTTCAGGTTAAGTGCAGAACGTTGCTTGTGAAAGCTAAAGGCAGTTGTAAATAGGAAATTCAGGATGACATAAAAAGTCGCTGTTGGAAACATGACTAATATGTATACTCCTAGGGTTAAAGGCCATCTGGGTTAGGGTTAAAGGCAATTAACTTTACACTGAGAAGAACATATATTCCCAAAAAGGTTCTTATTAAAACTAAGGGTTTGATTAGATAGAATAAGATTGCACAATAAAAACACTTTTTAACCTAGAAATAAGGCGATTTGTTGAAATAAGCTCAAAAAATTATGTTAATATGCAAGGTCTTTAGCAAAAAATAAAATGCATTACATTAGAAACCTCTGTGGAAAAATAAGGTAGACAATTAATCTTCCTGCATTGATACTGCCCGATAAATTTTTTGCATTGTTCCGTGCTTAATTAAAACGGAAGTGCGATTGCCCCATTGGAGCTGAGGGCTGCCCTCTAGTGGCGCCGGGAAGCACTGCGCTCTCTTCTATCACCAGGCTCCCCTTTCCCTTTTACAGCTGGGACGACGTCATCAATCCCAGCATGTCGTGGAAGGCGGTGCAGAGGTTCTGGAAGAGCGCCTCCGCATCCGTCTCTGGGCAGGACTTCCAGGCGGTGCAGGACGCCACGATCCTGGGACGGGAGGAGAGAAGGGAAAGAGTGAGCCGTCTAAGCAAGGGGTGGGTGGCGACACACATCCCTCACCGCACAGCCAATCACACGAACTTCCTGACTGAACAGAGAGAGAACCACACCTACCACAGGGTCCCCTTCGCTGGCCCCATTGTGCTGCTACAGCTCCCGGACCGTAGTCATGTGACAGCGATGTCATTTACAGGTTGTGTTAACCTGTCAAGAGCGTGCCAACCCCAGACCACCCAGCGCCCTAGTCGGGGGCCGTACCTGTCGTCTCTGATGCGGTAGAAGAACCCGTAACCATGAGGCACCATGGGGGCGACCGCCCCCAGCACCGTGGTGTACCCCACCAGGCTGGTCGACAGGACAAAGTTCCCACCACCTCCACTGTCAGGATTAAAAAACAAAAAACAAAAAACACAGGGACGTGTCGATACTGTGAATCACGTGGGCGTGCGGTCCAGTATGTGAGAAGATCCAAGCACTCCTGCACTTGTCACCACATCACCTCTTAGAATAGAGCGGGTCTTTGTAGAGGTCGGGGACGGGAAGACCCTCCTCTTTGGCAATCAGGTACATGCCCAAAAGGTGCCGGTCGAAGCCTGTCCCAACAAAAGACGAGCAAGGGTTCCGCGTCTCTTAACTTTTCGGTAAACGATTAACCAAACACACCGAAACCCAGAGCGGATCGCATTCCATCCCGAGAGATTCCGGAATAATACCTCTGCCGTTCTGCGCCTCTCCCATAAGTTTGTTGTGCTTGGAAAAGGCCTCTAGAAGCCTCTTGCGCTTGTCGTCTACCTGTGTGGACGGCGGGAGACTACAGATTAGACTGGGGAGAGTCAGGAAACATGCCGCAAAAAGGATCCGCTCACACACGTCCTTAGACAAGATGGAAACATGCCACCAAACGGATCCGCTCACACACGTCCTTAGACAAGACGGAAAAATGCTGCCAATCGGACCAGCTCACACACGTCCTTAGACAAGACGGAAAAATGCTGCCAATCGGACCAGCTCACACACGTCCTTAGACAAGACGGAAAAATGCTGCCAATCGGACCAGCTCACACACGTCCTTAGACCAGCAAAACAACACAACACTCATAGCGAGGCATCCCGTAAATCCAAATCGGCGTGCCAGAGATCGAGATCTCACTTGCACAGTGTCCCTGTGAAAATGGCTGAAAACACACATAAGAAGGGATGATTACACAGAGTGAGACCATGGGCGAGACGTACCCTGACTGCGGGATCATTACACAGAGTGAGACCACGGGCGAGACGTACCCTGACTGCGGGATCATTACACAGAGCGAGACGTACCCTGACTGCGGGATCATTACACAGAGTGAGACCACGGGCGAGACGTACCCTGACTGCAGGATCGTTACACAGAGTGAGACCACGGGCGAGACGTACCCTGACTGCGGGATCATTACACAGAGCGAGACGTACCCTGACTGCGGGATCATTACACAGAGCGAGACCATGGGCGAGACGTACCCTGACTGCGGGGTCCCCCATGGCCCGGCACCACTCCTGGGCCTCCATGGTGCAGGGGCGCATGGTCTCCGTGCGGCCGTGGTAGAAGCGCCGGGTGGTGGCGGTCTCGTAGCAGCTGCCCGGCCTGAGGACGGGAGGCAACACAACGGGCTTACGGAGCTTCTCAAAGGGTGAAGGGTTGTCAAGTTTGTCGATGGATTTAGCTTAAAAGATGACAAAAGTCAAAACAACAACAACAACAACGTCATGCAAAGATCATCTGGATAAAAACGAATAAACATAAATGTATTAAAATAAACTAGAAGTCCTTCCTTGGGGAGTCAGGAACACCGGGCATACGTTTGGCAGGACCCAGACACATGGGCCATACCGGAAGACTTACATTCCGTGGAGTCGATAGTAAGACAGCTGGAGGGCCAACTGGACAAATGTGTCTGGGTGGAGCTTCTGCTTCTTAATGGCGGCTTTCCCGAAGGAGGTGAAAGCGTAGCACACCAACTGAAGGTCCTGGCTCTGCAAACAACACTGCACGTCATCTTCACGTTCAGTAGCATTAACAATAGCATTATTATTAATAATGTTGTTGTGCAAGGGAGAAGCAGTTACTTACGGATTCCAGATACTGCCGTTTGGCCAACGCAATGTCCCTTCTGACTTTGTCATCCACCGTGAAGACGAGCTCTCTGGGGAGCGGGAGGTCCCGGATCATCTCAGAGCCCTGCAGGGATCACAACAGGTCACACATCATGATACATCCACCTTACCTCCCACCTCACCTCCCACCGCCCGCTCCCACCTCCCTCCTTACCTTCCATCTGCCTCCGTTGGTCTTCAGCTTCTGATCCATGTAAGAGCACAGGGAGACAAGCACCATGGCGTCGTAGGGCGCGTGCTGGAGGAACCCAGGCAAATTACACATTTCCCCAATAACAGGTTGAGAATTTTACAGTCTTTCCTGACGTCAACCATAAAATATTTTTTTTTTTACTCACGTCACAGTTGGAACCGAAGGTCCCGTTGGCGAAACAGAGGTAATTGTACGACTTGTCTCCCCAGCGCACCGTCGGGTCACCGGACAGAGCTTGCAGAGTCAGCTGTGTCGGACAAAAGACAAAGACTCATCAGTCACACACAGGCAGCCCAGAAAACAGAGAGGAACGTCTTATCAATTCAACGCAGACAATTCTTTTAAATGATTTGTTTCACTCCATAATAGCGGGTAGTACTCAATATAACTCTCCGCTACGTCTGTGGTCTGATGTACCTCTGTGTAGTTTTCCGGTGTTGCGCAAGGCTTTGAACTGTCCAGGGAAACAACAAACAGGCTGCTCTGAATGGTCTCCAGGATGATCTTGTTCACGGGGTCTATACCAACGAGATGCTCACGGGCCTGCGTATAAAAAAATAAAAAACAAACACAACATCTTCACAATCCATCACAACGTTTCCGTAACAACGTAAACAATACCGTGGGCTGACAGCTTACCTCGGCCCAGCGAGTTCTCTCCTCGGTGGTGAGGGCCGAGACCCCCTCTCCTTCCGGCTCCTCCTCACACATCCGCATGACGTAGGTGAGCTGCCTAAGGTGGGGGCATGGGGGAAAAAGGACAGCAGTCTTAAGTCTTCTCACACAGAAGGTCCGCATTTAAAGTCTTCAGCAGGTTTCACACTTATGTGCACCGGCAGTCACAGAACCAGCACGGGGCTCCAGTATCCAATTACAACAAGAAACTTAGTCTGCGGTTAAAATTAGCAGTCGGCAGAAGCAGGAGTGGCCTATCAAACGGAGCGCGGCTCGATCTGGTCCCGGGCAGCCCGGGGGAGCGGGTACCGGAGGATTTCAGGTTTGCTGATGATTCGTCCGTCACAAAGGGCGTCGAAGGTGAAAATCCGGCCCTTACACATCACCACCAGATGGGAAGGACAAGATCCTTCGCTTTCTGTGCCCAAAGAGAAGAACACGAAAATAAAAAACAAAAAAAACCTGTTTTATTCTGCACGATCGCCCGGGAACAATTTATTTTGTTTTCCTCGTAGCCCAGACAGTTTCGTCCTCACCCGTCTTAAAGTAATTAATAATGGAATCCTTGGTAACCCCAGGCACTTTGCAGGTACAGAACAGCATGCGGAACTGGTCCATGTCGAGGGGCACATTCCCAGCCTTGTGGGTCGCTAACCTCTCCCTGAAACCCATTTTTATTTTTTTTATTTTTTAAACACAGTTGGCCACTGAGCCAGAACTCAAAGCCAATGAAGACCATGTTGAGGACATTCTTTAAAAAACAATTTTTAATGAATGCTGCCACACCCCTTTTAATCAGCAAAACATAGTCTCTCACGTGCGGATGAGGTCCCAGTACTGCAGGGTCTGCCACACCCCAATACTGGTCCTCTCCAGCTGAGTTCCCTCCTGGGGCGGCCAGCAGTGTTCCAGGTACGGGGCGGGCCCCCCAAAATTCACATTCAACTGGGAGGGGATCCGTACCTCCAGGTACGCGGCGTCAAGCCACCATTCCTCCAGCTGTGAACGGCACACAGCAGTCAAACCCAGGCGGAAAAGTGAAGCCTGACTTCCACATTCAACTCTTATTTTGTTCATTTTTTTTTTTTTTAAAGGGAAAAAAAAACAAGGAATGATTGTTCTGTACAGGCACTGCCGGGAAGGGTCTGAAACGTACCCAGTTATTTTTGGTCTTGGCTCTCCGTAATAATTTCTGGTGCAAATCCTTGCCAAGGCCTTGACCAAATTGTTTTACAATAGCGCTGGTTGCTCGCAACTCCTCATCGGTTGAAAAAGGCCTCACTAGAGGCGAGAGCCAAACAAAGTGAGACAACGTAACAGGGAGAAGCAAATATACGTTAATAAACATTAAAGATCTACATAAGCTAAGGTAACGAAACAAATTACAAAAAAAAAAAAAAAAAAAACAGGTTTCCAGTTTCTGTTGAAAATAAATTATTTAAATATAACATCGCATTTTAATCCATTGTTGAAACAAACGAGTTGGTTGTTAATGAATAACTCCACCTGCTTCAATATATTTGCTGAGTGTTTCCTCCAGGGACGGGACAGGAAGCGGGGGCAAGGAGTTCTGAAACTGGAAGGTGCGCTCGGCAGCGGACTCAAATAACTGTTTATCCATCTTCAGGCTTAACTTAAACACGGACACACGTAAAACACAAACACATAACACGTTAAAAGAAGGAGGCTTATCAACGCCGCAATGCGAATCAGGACGGCGCGTCTTCGCTTGCTTGAAAGCATTTATTTATTCATTAATTAATTAATAAATATTTTAATTACAGCAGTTGCGTCGCTTTCTTCCCCTTAGGGCGACTTTATTTAGTTTAAACTCAAAACACACAGAAAGGCGCTACGGTATTCAAAAAGCAGGAAACACATTTTGCAGGACATATCTAGTAATTCGCAATAACATCGCTCGGATATTCCACATCGTGTAACCATCGGGGAGGGGGGGCGGGTTTAAATTTATAACCAAGTTGAAAGGAAACCTGATACGTATTACCCACTTAAGCTAGACAAACTATTTAGCTACTAAGCAACTACTTAGCAAACTATACATTTGTCACTGGCAGTTCAATCAAATTAGACGAGCTCTTTCGAAACGTGTTTAATATGGGTATTGTTATTAATTATTATCGCTTTTCTGACAGTTCCAAAATGTAAATAATTTTATCGAGCTCCAAAACACTTGCATTACACGCATAGCTTGCTCTTAATAAAGCTGTAATTTATGGCTATTTTATTTTTATTCCTCGTGGTGAACTTACCGTTGTGTAGGCAGGATCCAGGCATTCCCTCTGTTTACTGTGTGGTGCACCTTTCACCTAGTAGCTAACCAGCGCTAAACCGAGGGAGTAAATCAGAAGTCTGCGCATGCGCCTTTTTCTCGGCCGTTCTTCAGTGGTTTCATATTCATCGCACTGAACGAGAAAAAAAAACCCCAGTACCGCCACCTTGTGAACCGGAGCGTGGAACCACAATTTAACATCGACGGATCTAACTAAACAAGGGATCAAAGGGTCCCCTACCACTGATTTCTGGTGCTAGGATAAGCTGTCTGGTCCCCAGCAGTCAGTGAAGATGCTTTTGCAGTGTCAGTGATCCAGGTCGCGACACCAGGAGCTGTCATGGAAAAAACACCTGAGGAAACAGAGGAGAGGGTTGTCAGGAGGTTTGTTCAAGCTTTATTTAATCACACGCAGGGAAGATCCAACTCTCAAAAAGGAGAGAGAGATCTCTTTCTCTAAGACAGATATCAAACATACAGACGTGGTCAAATTTGCTTGTACCCTCACAGCTCATTGAAATAATGTTTCTTTCCTCCTGAAAAGTGATGAAATTAAAAGCTATTGCATCATGTATGCTTGCATGCTTTTGATATGTCGTAGAATGAAGCAAAGAAGCTGTGAAAAGAGCAGAAATTGAACAAAAGTGGCCTCCATGGAAGAAGATCAGGAGGACTCCACTTTTGAAAGAAAAACATTAAAAAGCCAGACTGGAATTTGCTAAAATGCATATTGACAATCCACAATCCTTCTGGGAGAATGTCCTTTGGACAGAGGAGTCAAAACCGGATCTTTTTGGCAAGTCAAATCAGCTCTATGTTCTCAGATGAAAAAATGAAGCCTTCAAAGAAACGAACACCATACCTTACAGTGAAACGTGGAGGAGGCTGGGTTATGTTGTGGGATGCTTTGCTGCGCCCGGCACAGGGTGCCTTGAATCTGTGCAGGGCACAATGATATCTCAAGACTATCAAGGCATTCTGTAGTGAAATGTACTGCCCAGTGTCAGTAAGCTCTGTCTCAGTGGCAAGTCATGGGTCCTCCAACAGGATAATGACCCAAAACACACAGCGAAAAGCACCCAAGAATGGATAAGAACAAAACATTGGATCTGAATCCTATGGAACATCTATGGAAAGAGCTCAAATTTGCAGTCTGGAGAAGGCACCCATCTACCTGTTAACAGGTGCAGGAGTCTCATTGAGAGCTACAGAAAACGTTTGATTGTAGTGATTGCCTCTAAAGGTTGTGCAACAAAATATTAGATTGAGGGTACCGTCATTTTTGTCCATGCCATTTTCATTGTAAATAAAACAAATATTATGTTTGAAAAATTAAAAGCAAAGTCTTTATTCTATTAAATATGGAATAAACAATGGTGGATGCCAATTACCTTTGTCAGTTTCAGTAATTTCAGAGGAAATGGAGGGGTACCTACAGATTAGCCCACATCTGTATCTAGCCAAGTTACTACTTCTCAGCATTTAATAACAGCTTGGAAAGACACAGCATCATGGTTTAACATAGAACAGCTTTTTTCTGCCTCCACGCATCAGGCAAGACGTTTATGGGGTTGCTAATTATGATATCGGGATCTGAGTGTAGGCAAGCTCATATAAGGACAGAGAAGTACAATTGCATTACCTCCTTCATCATAAATAATGCACGAATGTAGGAGGAGGCATGAATGAATAAAATTTAAAAAACATAATTAACTTAATGGCATTGGCTGCTTCGCTCCAGCTTCAACGAGTTTGGCGCCTCGAACCCAAACTATAGAGCTTAAATTGATTTAAACGTAAGGATCCACTGGGGCCAGGGAAGTGATATTGATTAAATGTAGTGTCAATAAAAATAAGTGGGGGAGGGGTCTTTAGAGGCATAGTCCTCATCATCAACTGACTGCTGATGAAAAAGCCCCAGATTTGGCAGCCTTCCTGGGATTTTTCTGCTCGGGTCAGCTCCTGCAGGCTGGCCTCCAGTTTTATCTGATTGGTTGGCCGAGATGGCTGTTTTTTTGTTTCTTTCGTTTTCCTATGGGGGGGGGGGGGGGCAACAAAAGGCTGCCGGTTACGAATTTATTTACCTTCGCAGCCCCCACACAATTCCATTGTTGAATAGAGCATGACAAGCCAAACCGCTGAGTGCAGG
>JAOYSI010002888.1:13428-24855 GCA_025775065.1 Hiodon alosoides
CCCCCCCCCCCCCCCCCCCCGCCCCCCCCCCCCCCGCCCGCCCCCCCCGCCCCCCCCCCCCCCCCCCCCCCCCCCCCCCCCCCCCACACAAAGGCTGCCTGTGTCGAATTTCTTTACCTTCGCCGGCCCCACTCAATTCCATTGTTGTCTCGAGCATGTCCAGCCAATCAGCTTCGTGCATGGAGAGCTTGAATTTCTCATGCCAAAACGACTGTGGTGTGCACGTTCTGAACAGAAAAGAATAAACGAGAGTTCTACTCCTGTGAGCAACTGGCCACATGAATTACTGCACAAGTTAGGCGGAAGGTTCTGAAAAAACGACGATCCAATCAGAATTCTGTTATTCTCTGACCTCTGACGTAAACACTAACGTTATGTTTACATTGAATTAAGTGGGGCATATATGTATTCTGGTCTTTTCCTTACGCAGGATGACAGGGTCATTCCAAGAGAAATCTTTAGCTTGGCTTGGTACTGAATTCTACGGGAGGTTGTTACCGTTGCCTAAAGGTTGAGGACGGGGGGGGTCAGTAAGGTAAGGGCCCCGAGTCCTGGGGAGGGCACAATCTTTCCAGAGTGGGACTGGGGTATTTACTTGTTCATTTTACCGGAGAATCAGCTTTCACCACTAATAGGTTACGAAAAACGTAATTTCTCCATCATTTTAACAACCCAGGCTTACAAGCTTTACACTTTGACTTTGGCTCTCTTGTTGGCCAGCTGTAGAGACCAGCCCAGCTTCTCATTGGTTGGCTCGGGTTCTAGTTCCGTTCAGCTCCTCCGAGACTGTTTTGTCAGCTGGACCGAAGTTCTTCCTTCTGTAACTGGGGTCAATCAAAGACTTAAAAAAAAAAAATTGAATAGTCTGTAACACTTTCTGTGCAATAACTGTAATGTTTTATTTTTCTGCTTTGTGTTTTGGTTTACTCGAACCAATCAGAAAGAAAATTGGGATCTTTCAGTTCTAAGACCATAGAAAGTATTAATTAACTTGTATGTGCTATTGTAATATGTAAACAGGCATAGGTACCCAATTTAAACACAGAAGCCAGTTGAACTGTACTTGAAATCGTTTTAAACTCCTAATAGTCACCTTCCACCTTCATGAAAACTGGGCACAAATATAAACTGTAAAATCACTGTCTCCAAAATCATCTCCAAAACTCTGTGCAATTAGGTAACCATTGCTGTTAAATGGCCTTGCAATAGCACAAAATATTTTGTTAACCAGATACGTAAGCTGTGCCTTTGTAACATTTGGGAAATTGAAAAATATTTCCCTTGCTTTTGATTACAGGAAGTACTTCCAACCTTGGAACTTGACACCATTTTCAATTCAGTCCACTTTATTTAAAGTGAGTTAAATGATTTAATCTCAGACGACCAAAGAAAGTACAAAACATAACGCAGAGCTGTAGTGTTCAGTTATCTGTGTTCAGTTATCAATGTTATATCTAAAAAGTTAAATAGATGACAACGTTCATATCAGGAAAACAACTGCTGTTAAATTACAATAAACAAATCTATTGTGACTTATTCTACATATGATGACCGTGACCAGACATGTCGATCAGTAGACTAAAGACTTTAAACTAAAGTAAACTAAAGACCATTTCCCAATAGACGACTTCAGCGATATTTGAAAATGATCACATTCCATATTTGTCGATGACATCATTGGCTAGGGCGATGTAGGCGGTCATGGCTTCATCTTTGGACATTCCTGTTGAGTAATGAAGGCTGATGTTACCGCAGTGAATACCAACGCATAACACGCGGGCACTAAATCGCTCATATAAACACCAAAGTCCAATGGATTACAGGCTTTGGTTTGGACCAAATTTAAACGCTAACCGCACTTTGCACAAAGCCTATTGAACAGTGTTTTTCTCTATTAGCAAGATTCTTTAAAAAAAATTTAAATGCATGGAATTAAATGCAGTACTTAAAAACCATGTTAAAGGTTCAGTGTATTTTATTATCAATTTAGGGTGTTTTTTTTAGGACCTTTTCTGGAACTCCATGCTTCCCACTTGTGTTTTCCTTTGATGTCAAAGGTCCCGGGACAAGCTGATGGGGAAAAAGGGTGGTTACTCTCTCAACCCGGCAAATAAACGGAATGCGGAAAAATTCTGGGCGGCAGAATTTCTGCAGAGACAGAGAGGCGCGCACCTATGTTAACGTCCCCAACGTTGGCTTGCTTGAAGAGCCCGTACATGTCCAGAAGCTCCTGGTCTTGTGGGCGGGTCTTAACCTTCTTCACGTCATCCGCTACTTGTTCAAATTCCGCCTGTACCACCAAACAGCAGAGAGTCAGTTTCTAGGTGTTATTCTAGGCGACACATGTATTGATAATGCGTTCATTTAAAACTATTTATAACATTGCAGACTACCTTGGACTTCGGGTCTTTTACTCCTAGGCATTCTCCATTATAAACTGGTCGACGTGATGACAGGGGACGTATTACTACTAAACGGACCCTAACCCTAACCCTAACCCCAGGCGTTTCACCGTTCTCTTTCAAAGTTCAAAAATAGTTATTTTCTTTCTTTCAACAAACAGGGATCAGGCGAATGCTAGTTCATGGTCTAACGACGGATAACGACGTAATAGCCGTAGTATTGCAATTGTAGTTTAGTTCTAAAACACAGTTACGCAACTGTTTTAATTAGCCATTAATAGTTTCATGTCGCTATATGCTACTCCGAATTTGCGCAGACGTAGAAAAAAACATAAGGGGTGAGTGGAGTGCAACGGTAATATCTGGTACAGGTCGACACTTTGTGGTAAATGTTTCTTCGTGTATAGAAATAACTAAATTCCACGATGTTTCTCAACGTCGCCAAATAGCATTGATCCCATTTGCTGCATCAGCTGGACCGGATTCATAACCACATTCTCCACAAAACACTTGTGAAGAAAATTAACCCCCGGAGAAGTTCAGTGCACGGTGGGGAATTAAATTATTTTATGCGATTAAATGAACTTTTACATGGCATTTGGTTGGGGTTTTTGCGATCGGTTGGGAGGCAACACCACCAGTTCCCTGGCAACACCGTCGGTTTGGTGCGTCTTTTTCTCTCGCTTAGGCACAATTCAATAACCTAAGCTGGTCCCCTTTTCTAAATACGGACTACCTCCGAGGAGGTCCGTATTTAACCCCTATTTTAAGTTGTGCATAGAAGTCCGGCAGAAACGGCTTTACGACTGTCGGATTTTAAGACAGTTAAATGAATAGTTAGGGATTTCAGGATAACAAGGAATTATCGGAAAATACTTCTTAAAAGTTCTAAACATCTTTTTGCGTTTGATGTATAGTTTTGCGTTTGATTGCATTGATGTATAGAAGCCTTAGTTTATTTTTATAAACGATATTTCAGTACCTTTCTTTTTTTGTTTGACCGTCAATGAAGATAAAATCAATGTTCACATTAAGGAAAGAAAAACACACAATTCCGTTTGATGCGCACTAAGAAATTATGGTCTTTCCGTTACATCCTCAGACGGGAGTAAAGTATAAGACGAGGCTGGTTACAAAAAAACAAACTAACAACATTTTTTAATTAAAAGTAGATTCACACAGTAAGACTTTTAAACGCGCGTCGAATAAAAGGTTACATATTTCTTTAAAACATACCGCATCATTTTTTTGACTTTAAGCTGTTACATTTTGCATGCAAAACTACAACGTGTGTGGCTATGATAATACCACTATCAACGCATTTTGCGCAAGCTGTATTAAATATGTTGTGATATCATATTTATACAATATGAACAGCAAGCTTGCTAAATATTTTGGCAGAGACATAGACATACAAAATTAATTTGGTTATTACCTGCAAAGACATGGTTGTATTTTTATGTTCTGAAGAATAGCTTTCCGAATACTATTGCCCTCTGACAACCCCGATTTTGCTCCGATGATGAAACGCCGTTTACTACGATTTCACTCAGGGCTGGAAGCTCAAGAGATGGCGATGAAAGCCGATTGGTTGGCCAACATCGGAAGGAGTCGCGCAGCTGGGTGTGGAAAACTGCAGATAAAGCGCTTGCAGAATTGAGTCGCTGTAGCTGACTCGCGCAGTTGGCAGTTCCCAGAGGTGGTTTAGAAGGTTTTCGTTTTAAATAGGTCTGACAGATTGTAATAACGACGATAGTTTTAACGTTTATTTTTGAAAATTAAAAGCAAAGAAGAATAGCATACGCCATAATCACATCTAGACCTGTGCTATAATAACAATATATAATCTGTATTATAATTTGTATTTCTTTTCCCATTACATAACCTTTTTATTTCTGTTATTTGGTTTCCTTTTTAAAATAATTTATTTCGAACGACAAGTTCGGTCCCCTAGATTCGTCATCTGGTTCCATACATCAACTTAATTGGTTCAGTGGAATGTAAATGTAAATGTGACAACAATAAAGTTTTTTTTTCCAAAACAAAATGGCTGCGTCCATCACATAACGCGAGCGCCTATGCTAACGTAGTTGTATCAATCGACACGGGGTAAGTAGTGTAACTCCCTTTCTTAACATCTGTAGCCCCATGTCAGTGTCTTCGTGTTACTGTCAATGGGCGAGATAGGGGAGTGTTTTAGAATTTAAGTGGTTTTTCTTAAAGGGTTCCCTCTATGACTGACTAGTTAACTATGAAAATATGCTATTTCATTGTAGGGTGAGAGTCCCTTGCGAAAATGCGATAAAAGGGGGCTCTGTTGTAACATTGAAAGTTAAGACTAGGTTCGCTATCATAATCCGGTCCGATACACATTATTACAGTACACTTTTTTTATTCGTACACTCACTGAACAAATATGATTACGCCAATGTGTTGAAAGTGTGACCGTAATGAAACCTCAATCTGGTGCTGTGGTGTTTACAATCTTAAAAGTTAAAGCTCGGTGTTTAGGAACCATAGACACTTATATCTTATCTGAGCTGCGACAAGAATCGGTAAACTCTAACATACCGCGGTCGACTACATGTGAAGTTTGAACGGAAGACTAAAAAGAGATTTATACTATGATTGAAGCACGGCTATAGACGGAAATCGCCGTGGATTAAGCGTTTCGCGAACATTCTTACGGTTTTCAATGGCACGTGATTTTAAAGCCCCAAGCAGCAGTAAGCGTCCTCTGCATTCTGTACTCCAGATATTTATCCTGGTGCAGGAGACCTTGACGTAAGCATGCCTGTGTTCAAAACCACCCCACTCTAATGAAATCTGATTCTTTGACCTCTCTTTAGGTTGTTGGCCCAGCAATTTCTCATTACAGCCGAGAATGTCGGCGTCAAGCAAACCAGTGAAGAAGAAGGAGAAGAAAAAACCGCTCTTGGTGAAAACGTCTCTGAATACACCGTACAGTCTCCAATGGAGACCCTTGGAGAAACAGGACTTGCGTTTTGTCCTCAGTCTTTTGAAGGACAAAATGGCGGAAGTCGGCCTTCGGAAACGGGAGCCAGTCGGGGAGAATCGCAGGTGGCGCCCCAAGAGGAAAGGACCCTCCTCTGGGAGCCCTGCGTTGGATTCCCCCCCCGGCGGGCCTCCTGAGGCAAAGTCTGACCAGGGCTGGACCGACACGGTTGTGAGAAAGCAACTGGCGATAGGGATCAACGAAGTGACCAGAGCCTTGGAGAGGAACGAGCTCTGCCTGGTCCTGGTGTGCAGGTCGGTCAAGCCACCGCACATGACCAGCCACCTGATCGGGCTGAGCCAGACCAGGGCGGTGCCTGCCTGCCAGGTTCCTCGGCTCAGTGAGAGCATGGCCAGCCTGCTGGGCCTCAAGTGCGTCCTGGCTCTGGGGTTCAGGAGGGGCACAGAGACCTTCTCCCAGGCGGTCGCTGCAATCCTCCCCAAAGTGCCTGCCTTTCAGGGGTCCTGGGTGCCCTTGTGCCCGGAGGGGAGGCCCGGCAAATCTGACCCCAGGACGGGGGATCAGGAGGACGCCACAGAAGATGGAGACCCAGTCAAGAGCCGGAAGAGGAAGCTGGAAGAGACTTCTCTGGACATGGTCCAAACGGAACCGACCCCGCTCATCTCCTTACAGCCACTCAAAGTTAAAAAGATCGTTCCCAACCCTACAAAGATCCGGAAGCCAAAGAAAATGAAAAAATCAGTGGCCAAATAAAACTCAGTGGTTTAAATGAGTTTTTTTTGTAAGAAAGAAACCACTTTTTGTTTATTCCTCTATACCATTTGACAACCATGGTTTATTCTTTTCGAGATGTGTTGACAGTTTGAAAATCGCTGAGGTTCTGTAACAGACAGTAGTGTGATCTTTATAAGAATGACTAAATTGAGTGTTATATACCCTTAATCACGAATGTGATCATAAATACCTGAAGCATAAGTTTCCACCTGGCATGACATTTTGTAACCTTAAACAGCAGGAGTCATGAAGGAATCGGCTTGTTCAGATGAGTTTATTCAATCAAATATCCATGCTGGTATACCATAACATGTATTTAAAATGATATTTGGATGGTAGTCATGTTAATGGTGCTGGTTCCCGTTCCTCAGTTCGTTTACAGCCTGCCATGGAGTTCAATAAAAATATAGTTTTCATTAAGAGAAAGCTGTGCATCTTCTCAAAATTACACATTTGGTTTTTAAAAACAAAACAAAAAATCCTCTTGGATAAGGCAAGTACTTTGGAGGTTCTCACCAGTAAACGTCGTCCCACAATCCTTCGGGCATTTATTCCGACAAAAAGGCTTAAATGCTCAAATGAATGCATCAGTCTTAAACACACTAGTGAAATAATCTGTCATACACGAGCCTTACTTTTCAATAAATAATACGTTGACTAAGTTTTCTGCATCGAACTCCTAACCCTAGATCCACTGCAGTACCAGGTATCCTGGCCTATGACAGGATCGCTGCCACGTACTGCCTAACACTAACATAGCAATGCATTGTGGGACATGGTACCGTTTTCACTAATCCACGTTATAAAACATCTAAAGCAAAGCACCAAATGTCGAGTTGCAAGCGTCAGAGTAAAGTAGACCTTTAGTCCTTCCTTTTACAGACCAACAGGTCGTTTGGTAGACCACAAAGACAACTTTGTGGCTGGCTTTCTGTGACGATTGAGTCCAGTACAGAGCAGGCGCCCCAGAGGCTGTGACAAGAATGTTACTGGAGGAAGAAAAAGAAAAAAAAAAATCCCCCAAAAACCGAACACAAGAGAATACAGACATTTCCGAGCTACTCTTTGTTCTGAGTTGATGAAATGTTCCTCGTACTGGGATCAGCAAAAATGAGGAAGTATGTTATAGGGCTTTTGTCACCTGGCAGGTTTTTATTTATGGAACTATTTTTTAGGCTTTAAAACTATTGGATTAGAGTAGCATGGGAAATGAATTCCTTCAGCTAAGCAAACTCTACCATAAGCATGGCTCAAAGTGGGAGGTAAACCGTGCCCACGGCTTAGACAACCTAAAGAAAACTGTAAACAAAGGGTCCTTTAAGGAGCTTAACCTGGAAATGTTAAGAGTCAAGAAGATTGTGCTTCAAAATAAACAAAAAAACCCAATACATTCTTCCTCACAAGTATACTCTCCAAAGCTCTCCTACTAACTTCAAAAGACATCAAAAGGTAGGTTGAAATAAGTACTTCCTAAAAAGAGTGGGGTGTGAGGGAGGCGTGATTTTCACCCCCAAACCCCAGAACATTTCCCATACACACACATACATACACACACACACACACACACACCTGTCATTTATGTGCAGATATTTTAAAATGTTACGTGTGCCAATGCACCATTGTCATATAAAAAGAAGTTTCCATTCCTAGTTTCTCAAAAACAAACAAACCTTTCTCTCCTAATGCGTCCTGTGTGCACATACTGAATGGTTGCAAGTTTAAAATGATGATAATCCATTTGTTTACTGGATGAACAAAATTGATTTATGAAAAAAAATAAAAATAAATAATCAGTCCCAAGCAGACAGATATGATTTCACATTCAACATGGAAATGGTTAAAAGAGACATCATCTCTATGCGACCCAAAACAATGTTCTCATATTAAATAACAAGACCTAAGAGAACGGTTTGAAGCGATGGTTTCCATTCTTGATTTGATTGTTGTTGTCGTATATGTTTTACGGACGACCCTTTCAGAAGCCGGGCCGGTAAGGGGGGAGAACCGAAATCAGAGCCCATCTCGGCGAACAGCGGCGGAAAATAAATCCCTTACTGTAGCACAAGTCCAACCTGCAACGACAGCACAAAGAACCAATCAAACGGAGACTCAGGGTCAGGGTCACACCTGGACGCAGACAGGGAGTTTATCCAGGAGGGAGAATGGAAACACAAAGAGTGGCGGGTGTCTGGAGCAGCCACGGGGTCGAGCGCACAATTGGCATAGAGAGACTAGTCTCTGATTACTCATCCTCCCGCTGTGTGTTGGTTATAGTGGTGTTAGCACGATTTCGTTGAAAGCTCTTTAATAAAGGAAAATATCGGAAATAAATATCACCCTATCTGCTCTACAGTCAGGGGGAATTGCATGACCAGCTCACCTTCTCAGGGTCCATGGGTGGACACTTCCAGTTGTACAAATAATACTGCAAGTTACCATCCCCGATGCCGAATTTGAGCTTTTCAAGGAATGTCTTGTTTTCCATTAGGTCCAGTGCATTGAACACGTCGAAGCCCTTCTGTTGAGCGAGAAAAAAGGAAAGAAACCACATCAGAACTGCTTTGGGCTTCACCACCCAGCGATGGCCCGTGTGACACCCGACCCCCTGCCCGTGACTGATGCCTACCAGTCTGGCCAGGATGAGGGCGTCGTTCATCAGGTCCATCAGAGGGGTGTCTGTGTGCACGCTGTAGAAGGAGTAGGCGGCTTTCAGGCTCTTGTGAACGGGATGGTGCATGACCGTGGAGGGCAGGGTGTAGAAGCTGGTGAAGTCGGTCAGCACTCCGTCCGGGCCCTGTAAAAAAACAACAGTGGTCTATAGCAAACAACAATGGGGCATCGCTACACCGTCAATAATGTTTTCTTTAACAACAGCGTTCTCTCACAGCGTCAGAAGACAAATAAACAAACTACAGGTTCTTAAAAACTGAAGTATCTCTTTGCAATGGATTTCTGTCCTGCTGCAACACCAGCCCATGCTCTATCATATACGACTATGCGAGAGGATCTGGAGCAGAAACGGGAGCAGAAACGGGAACGGTGAGCAGAAACGGAAACAGTGAACAGGCAGTTACCTCCACCACGTAGGTGTCTATGATGTTCTCCTGCGGCAAGAACCAGTGGGACACTTCGTCCTCGCCCATGACCGGTCCCAGGTGAAACTGCTTCAGGTATCTGTCCAGCAGGGACGTCACCTGCCTCACGTCCTTCTTCTCCATGGGCCGCAACCCGGCAGTCTTGGTGGTCTTTAGGAGAAGGCGCAATCCAACCGTCACAAACCCTCCATGATGAAAGCCCAATGCTTTATTGATAGCTAATTTGTTAAACACCTAGACGTCAATTGTGTAACTAGGCATCCGGGAATACATTTTTGCATGTAAAAATCCACTTTAGTTATGTCTAATTCTCAACAGAGCTTTTTAGCGCCCTCTACTGGGTGACACACGGGTAGCATTTATAACGCAGATGCCTACAGCACAGAGCTATTTAGTGTATGCCAATAAACCAGGCGGCTTTCACTTTGTCTTAAAATGAAATTAAAGCACTAAACTTATTTAAAAGAGACTTTTTCTTTGAAACTTAAGACGTACTTACATCAGGCAATCTGTATAGCTTCATCGTTCTCTGTAAAGTCATATTTCGGCTCAGATGGGAGAATTTGACTTCAACCAGTTTCCTGGGATTTAGCGACCGGTGCCAGTACCTGGGTATGCACACACAGAGAACAATGAGTTTAAGTTTAGAGGAATAGTATTTCATCTACAGAGCTCAAAATACATTAAAGATTAAATATGTCAAACCCTCAAATTATCTCTTATAATTACTACCTTAAGACCACTGTTATACAGCACAAAAAGGGAAAATTCTATATTTAAATCTGACTATAAAATAAATGATGTTTATACAACAGTTCTGCAAATGCTTCCAACGTCCAGACCAGTGGTCAATCGACCAGGATGAAATTCTGAAAGACATGCCTGCAGGGAGGAGAAAGGGACAGAGGGTTGAGTTTATCAGGTACCTGCACGTTGACACGGGCTTGGGCAGCACTACCCCGGCCGTGTACACGGCCTGGAATATCCCCTCCAGGTTGACCCGCCGGGTGATCTCTCGGATCAGTACCGGGGCCACACGCTTCGACCTCAGCTTCTTGTGCACGCACAGGAAGTTGATCTCCACCATCTTCTTCACTCTGGAAGACATTTCCGTCGTGCTTGGACATGACCCAGTGGGTGAGCTCTAGAGTGACCACATAGACCCGCCCACTCAGCCACCACAGCCCCGCCCCCACAGTCGTGGCCCCGCCCCACTCACGTGTCATAGATGTGAATATTGGCAGGAATGGCGCTGATGAAGCACACCAGTTTCTGATTGGAGGAGACTCTCACCCCACAGTGCCAGTGTGGAAGCCAACCTGGGGGTCGCAGTGCCCTTAAAGAGCAGACACGGAGGATTGAAGAAAGACCTTCAATTCCAAGTCAAAAAGGTTGCCAAGGGGCACTGTGTAAACAGTAACACATTAATGGAGAACCCAGAGGGTGACCTGCCATTGGCTGTTTTAGGGATTATAGTCAAAAAAGGTCTAAACCCCCCAATCCAAGCAACGGCAGAGACCAGAACCGTGAGGCCAAAGTCCCTCCAGCTTGACAACCCTGACATTGGACACACCGGAGTAAGCCATCCGGGCCCGGGGGTAGACGGCACAAAACGCCACACCTATGGTTCAAGGTTCGATACTCACCATTTCAGGAAATTGGGCGAGTAGTCAAATCTAAACATGTTGTCATCATCCTCCACGTAGTTCTCATTTAGCAGTGTGTACAGCTCCTTCAGCTGTGAGAGAGAGTGAGAGACACAGAGAAAGTCTGAGAGAGAGAGTGAGAGAGAGAGAGTGAGAGTGAGAGAGTGTGTGAGAGAGAGACAGTGAGAGAGAGAGAGTGTGTGTGGGGGGGGAGAGTGAGTGTGAGAGAGAGAGTGTGTGTGGGGGAGAGTGTGAGAGAGAGTGTGTGTGTGGGGGGGAGAGAGAGAGTCTGTGTGGGGGGGGAGAGAGTGTGTGTGAGGGGGGAGAGAGAGAGAGAATGTGTGAGGGAGAGAGAGAGAAGGAAAAACTGCGCTCTTCTTTCACAGCGAGGCCCAGCTGTCTGGCTTGCTGTGTCATCAACACCTTGAGTGTTTCTCAGGATGGTGTGGCATGTAAAACACAGGCTGGGCATCACTGCCTCATTATCCTACACCCTCAACACAGGCTGGGCATCACTGCCTCATTATCCTACA
>JAOYSI010002888.1:27071-39984 GCA_025775065.1 Hiodon alosoides
GGGTTTCTAATTGTTTTTCCACAGTTCATCGATAGGAGGGTTAAATGAAAGCTTTACTGTAAGCGTTAAGCCCTTCTGTTTGGTTTTGCTTTTTAAAAACAAACGAAAACAAACAGTATGGTTCCGAATAGCTCTGTAGTCAACCAAAAAACCCTCAGTATTAACACAACGGTGTATGGCGCAAACCCTACTGACTCACTGACATTTAATATTGTGATACTACTTTAAATATTTGTATTTCAAACATTTTCTGGAGTGCAGAGTGACAGGTCAATCTCAAATTCCATGTAAAATGATTAGTGTAAATTTGATTGATTTAAGCAAGTTCAGGACTTCACTTCTCAATCTTCCTCAAATGTTATTCCAATTGAAATGAGGACCGCTACATACCGCAATTAGTCTTCAAGCAAAATATCACCTACCAATTAGGAGCGTCTTTCCAAACTCAACCCCTATTTTTCTCTTTTGTACCTTGCGTTCATCGTTAACTTCTCTATGGCCTTGATGTTTTACAGGGCATTTGCTCCGTTTTAAATACAAAGGGCTAGCTACAGACTGCAAAATTTAATTAACTGGATAACGAGATGCTAAATGGAAAAAAAGGTCATTAACAACAATAAGAAGCGCGTTATATGATGTTTGCGCCGCACGCCAAAAGCGAAATATGCAGACACACGTGGATCTTTTTGCATTCCGTATTGTAAGAGTTTGGGATAACCGGGTCGGTCGACGATTATGATCTGCCTGACAACAGCAGACTGCACGGAATTTAGCCGTAGCAAGCGTCGCTACGACTGCCATTTCCTTTGGCGTCAGCATCGAGTGAGGACAGGATGCCCTGTACATATACAAAACAACGTGATGTATTTGCTGTTGTTAAAAAATAGATTTAACGCGATACCAAACAAGACAATTGTGCGCCGTTAGCAACTATAATTAGCCACCGAACCAGCTGGAAAAGAGAGCAATTGTTCTACTTTTATTCATTTAAAATACTGAAACTGCCATGCTATCTTGGTCACCCCCGAGGCAGCAGCGTTTCGTGGTTAGCTGTGTATATATATATACGCATTTGCGTCAGGTTCCCTCGAGATAATAAAGCGAATAGTCTTTCATTCAAAGAATAATAAATAACGGTGGTGGGCCTTTAGTTTGTGAACTGCACGCAGTGCTTGCCTCCTCAACCCCCGGCTGTCAGTCACACGTAACGGGGCGCGCGCCGCGCCGCACCGCACCGCACAGCACCGCATCGCGTTCTGATATGTGGCTACGATTATCCGCAGCTTACCCTTGCATGTGTTCATTTTCCTCCTCGTTGTCCCCGTCAATACCACAGGTATCCTGGTCGTCCAGTTCCAGACTCTGCTGGCTGGCTGCAGATTCGCTGTCCTCCGCCATCATGGGTAGAAATGCTGAAAAAAAAAAAAATTAGTAATACGGGAGACAGGGAGGAATTTAAAAAACACAAAGAGAATAAGGACCGAAACAGCGTCCTCTACCTGCCGTCCTCCTCGAAACAAGTTTGCGGAGAAAGGCACGAGAAGAGGCGCGTGTGAGCATGCATTAGAAAAAAAGAAAGAAAAAAAACTATTTTTTTGCCATCCATGCGAAATATTTATCAAGACCAACGTCGGCTCGTTTTATTCCGATGTAATATAAAACTTGGAATACCCTGGAGAGGAGCAGCTTCGTTCTAAAACTTCCCCGGGGAACGTCAGGGACGGGGTTTCCGTGTCGTGCGTGTCAAAACGACTGCAGGCACAGAAAGTGAATTGAACGCGGTACAAGTACTCTAGGTACACGTGCCCCCATGTCACTTCGCACTGGGTATTCATGCCATCTGCTGCACAAAACGATCCAGCGTACTTAAAAGCAAAGACGTCCATATCAATATCATGAACCTTGGCTTTGGGCTATGAAAGAACAATTATGCAGAAACATTTTACCTTGCGCGAGCTAGGTAACACAGAGAACAAATGTCTCCGTGTTACTTTCCATAAGGACAACATAACCTTGCCAATGCACAAATGCAATACCTCAATGTCCTACTCACCATGATCCTGGAGTGAATTACAGCTCACAAGGACATTTCTAACCGTCATTCTAAAAAATGTCTACATTTACATCTCCTATCACTTGTGACTATATATACATATACATATATACATATACATATACATATACAGTCGTGTGACATATTAAAGGAAAAACCAACATGATATGTCTCAGTAAGGTGTTGGGCCACCACGAGCTGCCAGAACAGCTTCAATGCGCCTTGGCAGAGATTCTACGAGGGTCTGGAACTCTACCGAAGGCATGGAACACCATTCTTCCAAAAGATATTCCCTCATTTGGGGTTTGGATGATTGTGGCATGTAGGAGGCCTGCAATACCATCACAGTGTGGAGAGTTAAGGGTCCCCCCCCCCCCTAGCATATAGTTAGATGGATAAAGGACTGCAAACCACGTTTAAGGTGCGGGACTGTGAGGTATTCAGTCGGTCGGCATAGTGATGAGGGAGTCAGGCAGAGTGATGAGGCAGAATCGGCGGGCTTTCAGGTCCAAACCCGCTGACTAAAACCGCTGGAGAAACAGCCAGACGGATCAGTTCCTGTCACAGTCCGTCCACCCCTACTTTCCCACTTTGCAGGAGTGTGGCAAGTGGAAGAATCAAACAGAGGATAGCAACGCGGAGGCGGTGCCCCGCTGCTGGTGGATACGGGCTCCCAGGCCAGGTCATCAGGCTGACGATGGCTCCCGAGATCAGCAGGGGGGAGGCTGAAGGTTTGAGTCTGCCATGGCCCGCCTGGTAAAGCAGCCAGCGATTCCGGACGAGGAACGAGAGTACGTCACCTGCATGACGAATGACGGACGCTGGACGATGAATGGTGACAACAAAAGTTTGGTAGATAATCCTTTTGATTGAGTTGTGATGATATTAGATCATGCGTCGTATGATTATACTGACTGTATATTCTGACTTCTCGTTTGTTTTAATTTCATAAATCATACCAGCTTGAGAAAATAACTTAAATGACTATCTTCAGGCTATAATATATAATATACTGTATAATAATCTCTACTCGAAGTTATTCAAACCTGCACATGACATCACAGAAATTCTTCCATTCATAAAGATTTGAAAAGACATGACAGTGTCTGTGTCTGCTCCATACCTGATAACTGAATCGACAAGCGATCCTGAAATTCAATGAGCTAATTGTCCTCAGGTAAATGAGAGTGAAATCATTAGATTTGTAGTAGGCAGAATGGCTGCGCTGGGGGACTGTGGTTTTCCTGTCACTCACTGTACGTGGTATTCATAGATTGCGGTTACATGCCCTGGCTTCACAGGAGTAGCAACATTAGCTAGTGGATCAGATCGCATTTACTCAAGATTTGCCCGCGTTGTCGTTTTTTCCCCCCAGGTAATTTCGTACACTTGTGAAGCGTAAAATGGAAACGGTGCAGTGGCAGATTTAATTGCTTGACTCTTTTTGAAAAATTTTGCCTTTTGAAGATAAAACTCGATCTTGTTTCAGGGGGTAAACTGTAACGCCTATAATATTTGGTCAGCCGGCAGTAGAAAAATCCTGGAGGTGTCAGACACATGGATTTCGCTGCACAATGAGTCGATCCGTTACCTCTTCATTAAGTGCTGAAGAATAGGCAGCGCAAAATGCAGTTTCTTCACTTCAGTTTATTAAGACCAATAAGCCTCACATTTTATACAAGCAACCAGTTTTAACATTCGGAGTAGAATACTCGTTCCAGCACGGTTACCATGGCAAAGATGGAGAATATGGTGCCACTCAAAACAAAGCTCTCACAGTTCTGCATTCTGCTGGCTAGGCGTTTGAAAAAAGACGTCACACAAAATCCATCAGCACGCATACATAAGACACACACGCGTGCATACGCAACACGACCTGAACTCTCACATGCGCAAGTCTGGCTGCAGTGACATCCGCACAAAACAAACAGTTGGGTAGCCATTTTAACTGCATGCTATGTGCGTAGAGGAAACTAAACGGCACACCGGCACGTTCTCTTTCTTTGCAGTGAAGAAACCAAAAGCAAAAGGGAGTGAAGGCATACACAATATTAAGAAGGCACTTGGAAAAATGTTTTATTGTATCCCGGAGCAGTGGTTCTCCATCCTGGTTCATTACAGCCAACAAATGAGTAAATTAAACCCAACAGTAATTTAACTCATGTTGTCTTTCCTCCCAGGGCTGGAGTGGGTTAAGGCGAGTTGGAAAGCCTTCAGAACCTGGACTGAGAACCGCTGTTCGTGAGGACCGACCCGGTGTGGCTTCCGATAAAGGCGTTTGACTAAGTTCAAGACAGACGGGAAGAAAAGGGGGAAAAAAAACAAAAAACCTAAAAGAAACAATAACAGAAACGGTGTGAATAAAATACTTGAAACTAAAATAATGACGTACATTTAAAAGTTACAAAAAGGCATCTTAAGCAGAAAGATACTTTTGTATAAAAAGTGACGCATAGTCATCCCGTAGAGTGATGTGTACATTCGCAGAGCTACTACGTCGAAACTCCTACTGACAGCCCAACCGCTACCAACTGGAGGGCAAGTAAATGTCAGGTCGAGCACGTCTCATCACGTCTCACCAGTCCGTCTGGCTGCAGCGTACACACATATAAAGCTATCGTCCGTTTCTCCCCCACCATACAGCTTCTCTTTATAGTTCAGTAAAAAAAGGCATAACAGTTGTGCATACAGGTTGTTTTTTTTTGTTTTTTTGCTTATTTTTGTCTCTCTATCACGTTCTGAATGCTGCGTTTGACCAGCATAGACTATCCCATCCCTGTCGAAGGGCCCAGTTCAGATTGCGTAACCCATCCCTGTCGAAGGGCCCAGTTCAGATTGCGTAACCCATCCCTGAGGAAAGGCTCACTTCAGATTGAAGGCTAGCAGTGGTCTTTCCTCTCGTTTTTGCCATGGACTCTTTTTGTTCTCGTCCTCTCCGCTGTCATCGTGACCTTGCACGTCGTCCTCGTCCTCCTCATCACCAGGGGGGCTGCAGGGAAGCTTCAGTTCGGGGCTGGCAAGCTCAGCTCTAAACAGCAGGTCCGCCTCACCGTCCTCCTCAGGCCTCAAAGTTTCCTTCAGCAGCGGGCCGTGGGCGTTCACCTCGGTGCCGTACTTGGGCCTTTGAGCCTCCTGAAGTAGTGGGCCAAGGGCGTTCACCTCGGTGCTGTACTTGGGCCTTTCAGCCTCCTGCGGTAGTGGGCCAAGGGCGTTCACCTCGGTGCTGTTCTTGGGCCTTTTAGTCTCCTGAAGTAGTGGCCCAAGGGCGATGTCCTCGGGGCTGTACTTGGGTCTTTGAGCCTCCTGCAATAATGGGCCAAGGGCGATGTCCTCGGGGCTGTACTTGGGTCTTTGAGCCTCCTGCAATAGTGGGCCAAGAGCGTTCACATCGGTGCTGTACTTGGGCCTTTCAGCCTCCTGCGGTAGTGGGCTAAGGGTGTTCACCTCCGTGTTGTTCTTGGGCCTTTGAGCCTCCTGCAGTAGTGGGCCAAGGGCGTTGTCCTCGGGGCTGTACTCTGGTGTCCCATTCTCGCTGCCGTCAGGTTCCATGTCGTCGACGTAGACCAGCTGTGTGTAGGCCAGGGGGGGCGTGGCCTTGCTCTTCCTCTCCCTCTCCCTCTCCATCCCCCTCTCACGCAGTCCCTCACGGGGCCTCCTGCCCAACCGGGGCTCGTTCATGTCCACACCCGAGTCTAGGCTGGCATCGTTGCTCCCGTTTCTGCCGGCCCGCTGGAGGTCAATGTAGGAGTGGCGGATGTGGGCGTTAGAGCGGCCATCTAGGGACACGAACCAGGCCCTGGGGTGGGGAAGTGGCTTCCCGCCTCTCAGCTCCATCAGGGTCTTCTCCGCCAGCAGCTGGTCCTCGCCGTTCATCTGGACCAGGCCGGCCTCACTGAGGGATTCTGGGACCGTGGCGCTCTGCAGGGTCCACTTGCCGTCCGGAGGATCCTGCAAGCACAGGGTGTGGTCACACGAGGCGAACTGAGCGGGCTCAGAACCAGGAGGGCCCAGGGGCTGGTGGGACGCAGACAGCTCGGCCTGAATGGTGTCCAGGTCGCTCTGCTGATCCGTCTGCAGGAGAAGGGCCTGCCCTGCGTAGGGGTGCTCGCCCGGCAGCTTCATGTAGTGTGCAGGGATGACAAGTGTGGGACGTGCTCTCCTGTAGGCGCCCTCCGCCACCTGGTCTACCGAGCTGCAGCAGAGCAGCTGCCCGGGTCGGGGGAAGGACCCGGGCCTTTCCAGGTTGTCCACCGACCTGGACAGCATGTAGTCCGCTGGCCTCCGGTCCATGGCCTGTTCATGCTCCGGTGTGCTGGGCGGCTCGCGGATGCTGCCCTTGCTGCACACCGAGTCTGCACACAGCGGCTGCCGGTAGGAGACAGAGCCGTTGCTAACGGCCGGCGACAGTTCGCTCTCTGAGGGCCCGCTGGACCGGGCTGCCCTTGCCGGGAAGGCCTCCACGGACTTGTGGTACTCCTTGGGAAGGGCGGCGCGGCAGGCCAGGTTGTCCAGGGAGCCGCGGCCCCCGAGGTGGGACTTCAGCATGGGAGTGCACAGGTCCGGCTCGGCGCCGCGTGGGGCCAGCTCCAGGTGAACCTCGCTGATCAGGTTGAGGTGGGACATGGACGTGGCCTGGTCTCGCCGGGAGCCGTCCGGGGCCGGGGTCAGCGGGAGCTTGCGGTGGTGAAGCCTAGGCCTCAGGCACTTCCTCCTGAGACTCGCCGAGAGAACCACAAAACGTCAGGCGCCAATCAATCAAATCCGGCACATTCCACAGTTGAGTTGTTGCAGCGACACATCGAGACCCTTCCTACAGTCATTTTCCACTGAAATCCAGCACCCCGCACCTTTAACACAAATCTTCCCAATCGGACGGAGAAGGTCACGCACCTGCAGTAGCAGAGCAGCAGGCCGAGAAGGAAGAGCAGGATGACGGCCATACCCCCGAGGATGGCCAGCAGGAAGACGGTGTGATAGGTGCTGATGTCCTTGGCTACCACGCCACCTGTAGAGAGATGTTGCGTGTTACAACAAGCGTGGTCACGCTTTCCTATATGGTAGTAATTCCCCTCTAAGCGTCTCTCTCCACAGCTGGGAGGGGAGGGTTTGGACCCTATAACCACCTGCTCATGTTCCCTCTTCCCCTACTGTACTACACCAACCCTTTGCTCGACCTCACACACACACCCACCCAGCCTCATCCGGGGGGGGGGGGGAATGGCCTCTACTGCAGGGCAGCATTACCGTACAGCCACAATTGTAAAAATAGCTACATAAATAAGTGCTGGTATCTGCAGCGAAGTACTACCGTGGCTAGGAGCCAACTTCGCTTCTGCATTAATTGAAAAATTGGTGTGTAATAAATAAATAAATACATCAGACTCATCTGGACATTGCTTGCTGATGGCTGCAATTTGAAAAATGCAAATGAATGAGGAACGAGGGAGGAGTTTCACAGCCGCCCCCCCCCCCCATGGTCGCACGTGACCGGAGGCGAGGCCCTCACCTGCATACAGTGGAGACATGGCTGCCGCCCAGTAGCCCAGCTGAGGAGCGATGTAGGTCAGGGTGAGCTGGTCTCCCACTTTCTGCACGTAGCCCAGGCTGCTCTTTAACCACGCCCCTGCAACGGGAGGGGTAGATAGTCACGCCCACACGTAGCCCAGGCTGCTCTTTAACCACGCCCCTGCAACGGGAGAGGTAGATAAAGCCATGCCCACACGCAGGACGGGGTGGTTAAGCCATGCCCACACGCAGGACGGGGGGGATAAAGCCACACCCACACGCAGGTCGGGGTGGACGAGCCTGCCATACGAATCGCGTGGTCATCGGTGAACCCTCAAGCGTGTTCCAGCAGCAACACAATCAAGGGGTTTCAACAACCTTCATGATTTAGCAAGGAGGCTAGGTAAACAGCCTTGGGTCCTGAACATGATCGCACACGTCTGACCTTATGGGAAGCAGGCAAATTCAACAAACAACAAGCCTAAATGTATTTTAAAACAGCTGTCAAATGACACTGACATTCAGTGTAACGTTGGTGTGAGGCAGGTATTCAGGAACCCAAAAAAAAAAGAAAGCAACGATCCCTACCTCAGTTCACAGGACAATTTGAAATTTCACATTCACACATAAAGATCTTGCCAGGGCTATTCCCATCCCATTTCATACTGCACGTCTATAACAGGTCTCTTCCATTCATCTGCGTCGCAGAGTTCGCTGTTGCATT
Source organism: Hiodon alosoides (assembly GCA_025775065.1). NCBI lineage: Eukaryota > Metazoa > Chordata > Actinopteri > Hiodontiformes > Hiodontidae > Hiodon > Hiodon alosoides. Next base: position 35,354 of record JAOYSI010002888.1, read on the forward strand.
ACCACATACCACCACTTGGTGACAGCACGGTAAACTGGACACTCTCATTCGGAAGGAGAAAACACTGAACCTGAAATAACGGGAAGGTTAGACCTGGCTGACACTAAATTAACTATTAACTCTCCGGCCCATTGCATCGATTATTTCCGTGTAATGTTGGCACTAAGCAAAATCACTCTTAACAGGGGAGCCCTGCTGTGTTCTCCCCTGCGGGAAGGCAGCGGAACTGTAAGGCCCAGCGAGGGGTGTGGAAGCTGAACTGCCTGAATCCTAGTTATTTTACACTGCTCAAACAGGATACAGCGAGCCTCTCTTTTAACTGCCTGCATTACTCCTCCGCCAGCCACTGGGCTACCATCCTGCTGCATCCTGCTGCCGCGTTGCATAAACCCTGACACAGTGCTGCTTCTGCAGCATACAGCAGGGGGAGCCGGTCTGCCGGTTTTGGCATGGTGAGACGGCAGGCATGAACCACCCAGAGGTCCACCGCGTCTGATAAACAAAGTGATCATTTGCTGTTCGGCAACAACAGGAGACTGCAGTCCGGGTCTCAGCCCTCCTCAGGTTTCAACATCGCCCATCTCACCGAGCAACCAGAAACGACGAATCCGGGTCAGGTGTCATCTCTCACAGGGACGGCAGTTCAGCCCCTCAGCCACCGCGCCACCTAGTGTCCCAGAAATATCCCAGGCAGCAGTTTGCCCGCCCGGCATTCACTAAGAGACTGGGGATTCAGCAGCAGTGTGCTGACTGAGACAGACAGCGAGCCTATCGATTCTGTGACCCGATCCAGCTCAGGCTCAGAGACGCACAGACTGCTGAGAGGTCCAATAAATCGGCATGTGAACGGACCGATGGCTCCGGTCGTAAAGTGGTCAGGGGAAAAACACACACACACACACACTCGAACAAACACCACACGAAGGTGCACCACGCTCCGTGGACTCCCAACCTGACAGCGCCGCCTCAGGTGAACCGTCACCACAGACACAGCTACGCAGTTCTGCTTTCAACCGGCTGATGGCACTGACATTCAAAGGAATTCTTCCCACGCTTGCTTGCCATAGATCCAAGTTTACGGACATGTTCCGTTTGCCTGTTATGCAACAACACCCAGGTTGTTAATGAAACCCAACCCAAAGGAAAAGATGAAAAGTTTCAACAACAAAAAGTGGGCACTGAGGGTGCAGGAAAAGACCGCGGGTACACCAGAAACGCTGTCCCATGTCTCATTTTTACCAGTTAAACAGGTTTGCGTTTTCCACCTCGCCACAGGTACTTCTGTAACCACGAAAACAATAGCGATTCAAAACACTGCCCTAATTCTGCAGGGAATTATTATTGGTTTAAAATATTTAACAAACACTGAAAAGAAAAAAAAAAAAAAATCATAATTCTTCTTTGGCAAATTAAATTACAGCCCCTGTTTTTGTGTGCGTGTGTGTGTTGCTAAGCAACAAGCTGAATAAACAGAAAAGCTCTGAGAACGTTACTGAATGCTGGCTCCACATCCAAGTTGTTTTGGGTTGTCGGGGGGGATCATGTGCTTCCCGTTATGAAAGCATTCTTCCACATTTACCCCCGGGGGCAGATTCCCAACACACACACACACACACACACACACACACACACAACCAGCAAATCAACCAAAGCGAATGTGTTCACCGTTTACGTTCTGGCTCCTGGACGAGGCCTTTCACAGCGGGATGACTGGAAAATGACAGCCGTTAACAAGCCCTAAATGCAGGCGACAGAACTGTATGCAGAACCTCTCTCTCCATACGCTACATGATATGATTTGATACAGACACGGCAGCCCAACATGTCCTAGCCGGTTAACTGATGGAAAACACGAGGCTGTGCATTAGCCTCTCTCTCTCTCAAAAACACATGAGGTAACTGGAACAGGAAACCGGCACGGCAGCCCGTCCCTTTGTGCGGGAGGGGGCGGGGCCCCTCACAGCTGTGTTTACACTGACAGTTGTCCAGCTCCACCGGTCCCATTGGGGTAACCAGTGCTACATGTGCAAACCTATGGTAATCAAAAGGTTAGGAGATAAGAAAAAGAAAACAAAGAGAAATAAATCAGCACGTGGCTGCTGGAGTCACAGCGAGTCACAGCGTAGCGTCACCCGGAGTCACAGTGTAGCGTCAGCCGGAGTCACAGTGTAGCGTCAGCCGGAGTCACAGCGCTTCACAGCGTAGCGTTAGCCAGAGTCACAGTGTAGCGTCAGCCGGAGTCACAGCGAGTCACAGCCTACTTTGTGAAGAGCTAACAAGGGTAACACAAGAAAGTAAAACAACGGTTTCAAAATCAAGATAATTTGACTATTCCTGATTTCTAAACATCAACCAAAGTGAACACCTAGCCAGTACATTACCTATACATTCAATTAATACCTCAATCCTATTTTTAAAAAACTGTCTTTCCTCCATTTGGTTTTACTATAGAATTTCCTGACACAGCAGTATCCTGAAAGGTCCAAAACATCTGCTGTTTTTCATCATCCACTGACTCTTGGAAAAACTGATCACAAGAACTCCCCCACCCCCACACCCTGTCCTGCAAACGAATGACTGGGTCTGCCCACCCCCGCCAAACACTAAGTGGACTGTCCCAGATAAGCATGGCAAATGAGCCTCTCTCCCGCCAACATACAGACATACCTTGCCAACAGCCAGGCTGCAACAACTATCGCTATCGGATCTGACTGCCCTGGGGCCACACCTCATCAGGGCCCAGGAGCGTGGAGGAGTTAGCCTCCAAAATGCAGAGAACGTTCACCTCCGGGAGGGAGAACCAGGCTCTGGGTGGGGGTTACGGTTTGGGCAGCTTCCACTAACCCTGATCACAGCACTCAAAGGAAGGTTTTGGTTTCTTGCGAACTTAATAAATATGTTGTCCCTTTAACAGCTGGAGCAGCGGCACATTAAGAATTCAACTGTGAAAATGGTCCTTAAAGTAGAGCTTTCATAAATAGGGGTAAACAGGAAGGAGGTATGCACGTTAGAAGCTTCTTCATTATAACCGGCTGCGACTTGGAGAGGGTCCATTATATTTCATTACAACGACTAAATATTACAACAGTACCACTTTGTCGAGACACAGAAAAGATTGTTCATGCCAAGTAGTCCAGCGACAGTCACAAGGAGAGCTAAAGTTACCAAATGTAATTACTGCAGTCAAATTCTTAAAGATGTTTTTTCAGCTTCCAAACGTAGAGAAAATGATGAGGAAAGACGGCTTTTAAAGGGGGAAAACTCCACAATGAGTGCACGGATAAGGCTAACGCATGAATCACGCCAACACATGTGCTAAGATTGCACAACAACATCAGTCAACATGGGAACCAAAGGCAGGCCCATCACACACTGTCGCATTAATCATCCCTGCCACTTAGGGCTGAAACGAGATTAGCTGAAATGTCCAGACCATTCATAGACTAAGCAGAGAAGATGAAATCGGAGAAGGAGAAAAGGAGATCGGCCCTTCCCGGGCATTGGTTTCTCCGCATCCAGAAAAAGCAGCACTTTTGCCCCCGTCACCGGGGGGGCACCGTTTGTTTAAGATCTGGCACACACCAATCCGGGGGTCACCTGCCCCGGCCTGCCGCCATCCGCCCAAGCTCAGTTGCATAGAGACGTTAACAGATGAACTAACGCCACCCTTCTTTGTTAGTTCTACTTGAACGCCACATTTCAACCCAATGTGCCTCGCGACCAATCAAAAACCAACAGGAGAAGTTAAACACAATGCGGAGTAAAAGATTAAAACGAATTAAACCAGAGATAAACAGCCCGGCTCACCGAGTTTGGGGTCAAAGCGCCAGGCAGGGACGTGGTCGTTCTCCTTCAGGCCGCAGTCGGGGGACAGGGGAACCGTGACACTGACAGGCTCACTGACGCTGAGCTGGCGGCCATCGCCGGACAGGAGGAGAACGCTGATGGCCGTGACGGGGGTCAGCTCCAGCCTCCGGCCGCTCCCTGTGTGTGTGGGGGGAGGTCGGGGTTAACGCTGCAGAAAACGCAGGGCTCTCCTTCAGAGCGAGGGGCCAGCGAGGAACAGTGTAGCTGCCCTGGGGTCGAGGGTGAGGTCGTCTCAAAGTCGTGACCACAGGTCGACTGGGTCATCACAAAGAACTCCTTTCACTGTAATTCCAACACAGATGTGTGTCTGCGGGAGGGGATTTCCTAGCAACACTGACGCTTACAAGAATCAGACTGATCAGACTGGTGGAATTCCCCTTTGTGTGTATCGGGACACGCCCCCGAAAGCAGGTCCCCGATAGGGGGAATGCGCAGGCACCGTTGACCCGTTTCAGCAGGGCCCCCACAGCCACAGAGGGGCGGATCCTCCCTCCGTGGAGAAATCTCAGCTCAACTCATTCATAAATCTCCCTGCTGAATGAACTCGACTTCAAGCATAAGCGCACTGCGTAAATATGGTTTATGATAACCGCCGCCTTTAGGGAACCCTACACAGGTCTGAAGGGTTAACAAAGGGGGGGGGGGGGGGGGGGGGGATACCCAAGAGTTAACATAATAAAGGGAGAGGGGGGCCCCGAAAACCCGACCCGTTGGTACCGTGGGACTGCAGGTATGGAAAGCGGACCACCACCCCGGGGGAGGTG
>JAOYSI010002889.1:3448-15618 GCA_025775065.1 Hiodon alosoides
GGACAGCTGCCCCGAGATGTGAACCAAAGTCCGATAGGAAGTACAGGAGGACAGTGTGAAACAGCGCTGTACCTGAACCGATCCCCCGTGCCTGTCCGCTGCAAGGTGTGAGGAGGCCAGGTAAGAGGAATTTGTCTGCCGATGGGGCTGGACTTCCCATGCTCCTCTGCGGTCTGAAGCTGCAGTCTGCTCAGTGGTGTGTGTTGGAGGTGTGGGGCGGAGGTGAGTGGGAGTCGGGGTGAGAGCCGGAGTTACACGCACACCGGGGGGGCCATGCAGGGGGGGCGCAGCGCAGGGAAAAAACAAACATACAAACAAAAGAAAAGAAAAGAAATACAAGAGCTGAGGCAAAGCCAGGAAAGCAGTTAGTGATTGTGAACAACCACTCCAAATAAATATAACAGCCAAATTAATACATGAGAAGACTGATGAAGCCACACATACACCAATAGTCTGCACTGTACGTCACATGATCGACTCCTCGGGACATTCAACACTTTATTTGGCTAATCCGAAAAACTAAACTAAGGCGGGAAAAAAGAAGTTAAAATGGTTATTCACTAGTATTTATACCCCAAAAACATGAATAAACAGAATATTTTTCAGGTAAACTACTACTAAACAACTTGAATGAAAAACAGTTCATATGACTGGGAATAGATGAACCCACTAAAGAACAAAAATACAGTGGCTGTCCCACTTACTAAACTCATTTTTGCCCAGTCTCTACAGGAGAGCCTTTCACTCTTTGAAAGCTTCATGTCCGTCCATATGTGCCACGCAGCTGACTGCCACGCACGCCCTCCCAAGCTGGGAGACAATCCACCGACGGCAACACTGAGAAGGAGGGCCACGCCCTCTAATTGGACCTCGTTGTGCACCTGAATGTAGTTCCACCAATGGTAAACGCACTCAGGCACCAACAATTTCAGGCCCATTAAATAGCCGGCAAAGCTAGCTCAAAGGGAGAGAGGATTGGCTGTATGATACAGGATTTCTGTTCAACTGGTTTTGGTAGCTGTCCCCGAAAGGGAGGTTAATGTTGGATTTTCTTTTGTCGTTTATTAGCATCTTTGAGTTTGTTTAAAGGAATGGCAACTAAAAAGGTTAAAACCTCCCCCAATGCCTCGTTCTCTGGCAGCTCTTGGACTGAGCACGCCCTCACGTGCTACACAGACATTCCTCAGTTTGGTCACCCTAGTCCTCCTCTCAGTGAGACCGGTATAACAGATTAGAGTACGCTATATCATTTTGTTGCGATTGAACTATCCAGGATCCATCTTGTAATCGAGTTCAGAAGAACACAAATTCTGACCCTTAAAGGTTTATTGCATTATCTGAGGTTGAGCCTTCAGGGAGTTTTAAATGGGATTGTTGAGCCATTTAAAGCAGGTTTTGTCTTAATTATTTCACATACTAAGTGTTGCCTTATGTAGAATGATTTGGCTTTTGGTAACGGCAAACTTCTTCAGACAAAGGACACTGCGATGGCCAACCAGTCTGTATGAAGAGACGCTTGGGTAGGGGCGAATGAGGACCAGTGGTACTCATGGATTAGGTTGTTGCTGGTAGCACAGAGGCACATAACCTCTATATATGATCACCCCAGCTCAACCGATCACAGAGAGGCGGGATGGGGGTTCGGATGCTGAACGGTTTTTAAGACGACCAGTAAATCATCTCAAAGAGACTGCCTACCTGTGCCTCAACACAATGCGAGTTCATGATGCCTCCAGGACAGTTTTAACCTGCAGATCCGTTTCTTTCATTCATCAAAAATAAAAAGAAAAACTTTTGCCAGGCACAAAAACAAGGGATGTAGCCTATGGCAAAGCGTGTGTGAGCGAAGCAGTCCGCGTGAAAAGGAAATGAGAGGCAGAGGACAGAACCAATGACCAAGCTAGAGAGGAGGTGCGCTCTCTTCCAAAAGGTGATGCGGGGAAACTGATGCCTGCCATGCAATGCCGCAATGGCTTCCGTCCCACATGCCATGTTGGCGCGGGTGGGGGTCATGGCAGAGGGGAGTGACCGCCGCCCTGTTTTAAAGCGGTGGTGCTTTGCGTCAACTGAGGTTGTTGTACACCCCCAAGTAAAGAACCACGCCGTGTAATGGGCGGTCGCTACATTCTGACAGGGCGAGGTAGGTAAGCGCAGCGTGAGTGAGACAGATGCCCGCCCCCGCTCCCTCCAGCATGCGCAAACCGACAGTCGTGCCGGCACACACCTGATTCCTCAGGGGTTGGTGCTGGGAGGCCCGATCCCGGTGCGCCTGGCTCTCCCTGGTGATGGCTGACGCCCCGGAATCCACGTGGACGGACCCCACCGGCGTGGGCTGGAAGGAACAGAGGTGGATTACTGAGCGCTGGAGGGCTGCCCCGGGTTCGGTCTTGGCCAGCTGGCTGGCTGGAGGGTCTCGGTACTCACGATCTGCCTGCCGACCCAGTCGTAGGTGTAGTCGAAGGTGTAGCCTTTCCGCTCAAACAGCTCCGTGAACAGCGTCCTCAGGTAATCGTAGTCGGGCTTCTCGAAGAAATCCAGCCGTCGCACATAGCGCAGGTAAGTCGCCATCTCCTCTGCGAGGGTCCGGCACAGAGACAGCGGTCAGAGTCGACGCAGTCACTGAGTTAGCAAGGCATTCAGGCTGCGGACACCAACTTCAGGGAAGATTTTACATTGTGTGCACACAGTGTGTCTTTTTTACGAACTTAACAAAGACCATTTACTTCTCTGCACTGAAGGCCCTAAATGTCGCTGTGCACCCAAAGTAAACGACCAAGGCGCTGCCTACACATGACAAAAAAACCGATCAGAGCACACACGCCGAGTGCTCCAGGAATCTGTAAGAAGAGAGTGCGCTCTAGTGCGGTCGGAGTACAAGTGCGAAGAAATCCAAAGGGCGGCGATAATAATTAAAGTAACTAAAAGACTGGTTGGCAGGGAATAGTGTGTGTGTGTGTGCGTGCGTGCAGACGATACCTGGAAAGCTCTGACACAGAACCTCAATGGGAGTGTTGCGTTTGGTGTCGCCAATCTTCTGGTACCGCTCTTTCAGGGTGTCGGCCTACAACACGCCCAAAAAAACCCCCCAAAAAGTTAAGAGAACCTCCCGCTTCAGTCTCCGCTCACACCCTAGCGTACAATAACCCCAGCCCGTACGCACCTTGAGCCCCTGCCAAGGGAGACTGCCTCGTAGAAAATACATGAACATGTGGCCTAAGGCTTCCAGGTCGTCTCGCCGACTTTGCTCTGAAACGTGAGGCAGAGGTTCTCCAGTCAAGGGGGGGTGGGGGATGATACAACACTGAAGAAACGTTTAGAAGGTCTGAACTGATTAAAATTGTCAAACTTTTTTAAAAGATCTGGTGCATTTAAAAAAAACTTTTCTGGCCGAATTTCTCTGCTAGAAATCGCTTGGATTTCTTAGGAAGTACCCGCCACTAAATAAATAAAGTGTAAATATAAAAATGACCTAGTAATCAGATGTTATTTTTCATAGCCCGAGACCACATTAAGTACATCGCTGCAATGTACCGAATAGGAAGCTTGCATGAGACTATGCAATTTTAATTGTGATGAAGCAAAGACAAATCTTCAACAACGTAAATGGCTTTTGAAACTAATCATTTTCTGCAAAAATGTCCACAGAGGGGAAAGTGTTCTCCAAGTTCAGTTCCTGTTCAGTCCTTAGCTGGTTGTCAGTGTGCATGTGTGTTAGTGCGTGTGCGTGCGTACATCAATAAGTGTTTAACATATGCATTAACGTTGCATGCACTGTGTAAATCAACAGGAGAACACAGACTGACATGAGGATGGTATTAAATAGCCTATTAAACAGGCTGTGGATAAGCTGAGCGTACCTTTTCCCAGGTGTGTGTTGATGGACATGTACCGGGCCGTCCCAGTCAGGCTCTTGTGTTCCCGGTAGGGGATGTGTTTTTTGGTTTCGGGGTCGATGTATTCCTTGGCCAGGCCAAAATCGATAATGTGGATGATGTGCTCCTTCTTGTTGCCCTGTCTGCCGATCAGGAAGTTCTCAGGCTTGACGTCTCTGTAGATCAGGTTCTTGGAGTGCACGTATTCCATCCGCGAGATCTGAGCCAAGACAAAGGGCCCACATCAGTGCACACACAGACGCACCAACACCCACTGCTACCGAAATCATGGTCCTTCAACAGCACAGGAAGCCTTTTCCGGAAGGCTTCGATATTGGTTAACCGACTGCAAAAATACCTCATTTTACATACATCAACGTGTTCATTTATATATGCCGAGACTAATTCCACAACACAATACACAAATTCAAGTAAACCTACAAAATTAAAATAATAAACTATTAAATAAACTGACGAGAAGAACAATTTTTAGAATTGCACCAGCCAGCATCAGCCAGCAAGGGGTTTAAGATTAAAAAAAGGTGCCAGACTCCCATCCCACCAGACAAGTACAGACCACGTCTCCAGGAGAGAGACTATCCTCTGTGGGATCAGTGGATAGCCACCTGGCACCTGAAGTAAATACCCTGCCGTTACTCACCAGCTGAATAGCCATCATTAAGACGGTCTTGAGAGAGAAGGTCCTGTTGTTTTGGTTCTGAACTCCCTGCCGTTACTCACCAGCTGAATAGCGATCATTAAGACGGTCTTGAGAGAGAAGGTCCTGTCGCAGAGGTCAAAGAGGTCCTCCAGGCTGGGCCCCAGCAGCTCCAACACCATGGCATTGTACTTCCCACAGGGCCCAAAGTAAAAGACCTGGGGCAGCCCTTCCGCTGGTGGGCAGGGAGAGGGACACAAACAACATTGGAAACTGGACAAAGGATTTAGGCTCAATATTCCCAGTTTAAAGTCGGGACTTTATGGTTGAACTTTCTGGGGAGATGCTCAGTAAGGAGCAAGGGCACAGCTACCTAATAACTAATCAGTTAAGGAAGAACTAAAAACAGACTGAGCCACTAGGTGGAAGCAAACGCACAGTGGGGGAAAAGGGTCAGCGGGACTCCTCACTCGGATGCTGAAAGCTAAGGGAGTCTCTAACGCCGCCGAAAGGCACAGGTCCTTCAGACGTCACCAGCGAGTGCTGTCAATCGGCCACACTAAACGGTCAGAGTTCCGCATTACAAAACAATCAGGCAACGACAAAGTCATAGTGAAGCCAGGGGTCCTAACGATAAGCAATCAGCGGCGTTCCACGTTTGGATCTTAGCCCTCGGCATTCTTATCAAACCACCTTTTACTTACTATCACTGGCCTTTCCTGGAGGTGGCCGTGCAGTGTCATCACACCACAGAGCTGGTTAAGTTAACGGGTGCGGAGGATGATGGCATGGTCCATCTATTCCAGTGGAAAAAAAATAAATCACCTTCTGTTCCTCTTTCTGGTTTGGAAAATGCAGGTGACCCAGAGAACAAAGAACGAGGAACTACAGGCTGAACAGAACAGCAAACTGAACAAAGTCAATCAAACTCGGGGGAATGATTAAACCTCTGCATTAGACGGGCCGAAAGGGACTCATTTACTTTGAGCGGTTAACAACTCGGTCAGCGCAGCTCAGTCTGCCAAATGGAAACACGGTTACGTAAAATATATCTCCATTAATTATCACAACAGATGAGTACCGGTTTGTAATGATAAACCGGGCTGAACAACGCACGTGCCCAGGACCCTCGTAGCAGAAGTGGCTGGGTAAATTTGTTGCAACGTTGTGCACGTTGAAGCTAACTTACAGCTGGGGCTGTAATTACACATTACTCTGTGTGCTGGCAAATGGCTGCAGTGAGTACAACCCAGCTACAGATGGCCAAACTGCTAGCTTGGCCTCCTCAGGACTGTGCCGTTAACTCACCCACAAAACACCATCTGCTGCCCAACAAATCCAAACGCTGGGACAAAGCCGGAGCACAGAGTCACGCGCACAACCCAGGGCCCGAGCCTCCCATGGAAGGCTCAACACTTCCCCCAAAGGCAGCCCCCAAAACAAACCTTTCATCTAATCTGGGGAGGGAATCAGTGGGCTGTTGAGTGCAAAAGAGCCGGCGCCGGCTACGCGCTAACTGGGAGGGAAATGGAGCGTACGCAGACTGCCAAAGCCGGTCTACCTCAACAATAATCAAACGACGTGCCGTTTCTCTACTCGGGGGAAGCCCTGCAGTTCTCCACCCAGAGATGAGGCTCCAGGGTGGTGGTGTGTACGAGCCGCAGCCTGGCGAATTCAGCAGACACAAGTTTGATGTCGAGCAGGAGGGCCCACGCTCATGCACAGCTCGAGACAGCTCATACGCCAGCGCACTGCCAGAGGAAACAGATTTGTGGTACGCATACTCCGACGCACCAACGCAGATACCCCTCCAGGTGGGCATAGAGATTCGTTAAGCTTGTGACCTCTGATGGCAACATCTGAAACTCGCAGTTCTTGGAGTGTTTAAAAGAGGAGTCCTCCGAAGGAAAAGGTCAAAAACCTCCACCTGCTCTCACAGTCAAAAAAAACGGACCCCTCGCCAAATCATCTCCCACCGGCTGGAGAAATGGTCTGTGATCCTCCTCACTTGCCTCCGTTTTTTATTTCCAGACATTTCCTGCACGTGACACACTTTATTCAAGTTCAGCTTTGAGCATTGCCAGGTCTCCGTGGCAACAGGGCGATAGCGGCACGCGTGCAGAAATGTGCTCAGAAAAAATACAAAAAGGCATGGGAACACTCAGGCCGTGACACACATTGTGAGGGGAGCTTTCAGTCAGTTGGTGGGAAGGAGAAATGCATTCAAAACAATGGACAAACAGACGTCTCTGCCTTTGTCATAACTACGACCATCAAAAAAAATGTCAACAGAGTGTCGCTTTTCTGTACGACTGTGCGATGCATCTTTACCCTATAATTAACGTTCATACTATACCCTGGGGGCCCAAGAACAGCAAATGAGAAGTGCAGGTAAAGAATATTAATGAGAAAAGCAAATATACTCTGTTGGTTGTCTGCAGACGGGTTAACCCATGTGTAATCTGGTCTGATAAGAGCCTCACCTTGAGAACAGTTCTACATTCAACGCAGATAACCACGCCACACAACGTGTGCGGTTTTTTATGTTTTGTAACAAGCCTTTTGTTTTCATTGTAATGCTTGCTTTTCGTGGCAAAGAGGGGTTAGACTATCCGTTTCTCTGTGATCCTTCTGTAGGTGCTGCACACTTTCACATGGAACCCACGACAATGAGAGCTTGCCACTGCGACACGGCATCACTAAATTACAGCCCGCCGCCCCAGTCATGTGACCGCTGGCTGCCAATCGGACGCAGGGCTGAGCGCCAAGTGCTGATGCAGCGCCAGACAGCGGTAATGACCCAAGCCACAGCTAAAAGCCTCTGACAGTTAATACCGTGCCGTTAAAGGGAGAGCCCTTGATGGGGGTATGAATGAGCTAATGAATAAATACAGATTGCATGCAGGCTGCAGCACCGGCGGAGACAATGTCATGCTGACACCCGGCTATAAAAAGGCTCCCGTCCCAAGCCACGTTATCTGTCCATTATCCTCGCTAGCGGGAGCGCGGCCCGTCCTGTTCAGCTGGGGGCGCCCCAATAGCAGAGGCTGTATCAACAGGGCGCAGTGGATTATGTTTCTGGGTTTGCCCTGCAGCAGCAGCCTGATTGGCAGGCCCAGAAGGTGGGTGAAGCATCCGCAGCAGACAAAAAGCGAGATCTGGGCTGGTGGGGCAGACGTGCGGAGTGAGGGAGGCGCGTTTGGGGAGCAGGGCCACAGACGGCCCACCTCGCTGCAGGAGGGGAATCTGGACTGACAGGGTGGTGGGACTCTGCAGCAGTGAACCGCCAGGCTTCAGAACGGGACAAAGCAGTGAGGAAGGAGGGCAGGACTGATGTCCCACACTGAAGGTGACAGTGGGTTCTCCTGCCAAGAGCCAGGGACACGTGCACCTACAGAGGGACGTGGCTCAGTATTAAAGCCACCGATGAAAGTGCATTATGGTCTGCATAGAAACGAAGAAACCCGTGGAATTAATACTCAGAATTCATTTCCACAAGAAGGAGCTCAGACATGAAATCCATAAAATAAATATTTAAACAGCCAAAAACTCAAACCCGTTTTACATACCGAGAATGCATACTCATTGTAAACAGGGAATAAAAACTGCAGGCGCCCGGGGAGCCAACAGGAGACGCTGGTCAGGGACCAGCCGAGACGAACCCTGCCCATTGCTACCCACAGCTCTGCTGTAATAACTCACAGATCACAGGGCTCGCTCAGGAAGCCAGCGCGCCCAACATCCTTATTAAACATGTCTGTAAACACTGCTAAACGCCCTCAGAAATTGTAAGAATTTGTTCAAATGAGCACTTCCCATAAGGACTTCTCGGCGCACTCGCCCACATTAGCACTTTGTACATTTCATTTCATTCTGTTACAGTTCAGTTGTGTCATTCAAATTTAATAAAGCTTCTCCTGGTTACGTTTTTAATCCTTGCATATAAACGGTTGGATAGCGAAATACAGAGCACAGTAGTGTGGTCGGTGAGGTATCAGAACCTCAGGCCCTCTCATGCAGTAAAAAGCCTCTAAACACCGAGCTGCAATTGAAAAATGTCGCTTTCTTTGTTGGGGGAAATAAAAGAAGGATCCTGGTGTGTGTCAGTCAAGTCTAGGCATGTCCACAGAACTTAAATCCCTCCCCCCTGGAACAGGCATATGCATTTACATGGCTCTTCCTCCGGGTCTATCCCCAGCCAAGGCTTGACTGAAAACAACGCTGGGCATTAAACACTACGGGTCATTTTGTAAGCTGTATTAACTGGAGTTCGCGGGGCAAGTGGTTCATAAAGCGTTTGTTTATTGTGGTTTCCCCACACGTTTGGTTTGCAATGTCCAGACTGAACCAAATTTATGGGAGGACACACGCGTGTTTATTTCCTGCTCAAGAACAGATTTTCAGGTTACTCCTGTTTAAACAAGCTACAGCGCTAGCAAGTTGAAACTGTCAGGATTCAAAGAAACGCGTCATTATCCGGTTGTCCACACCCTAAACTGCAAATTTCCTCGGTTACAATGTCCTGCAGTAATGGTCTGTTCTATAGGGTTACGTTCACGTGTTGTCTGTGGTCATATATTCCGTAGATAAAAAAAGAATACATTTCCCATACACTTAGTCAGGGGATAAATGACCAATGAGATCTGTAGCACGCACTCAAAAGTCTGTCACCATTACAAGCGACCCTCATTACGTTGCTATAGGTGAATACAGGCTCGCTCACTCCTTGAACTGAAGGTAAGTGAATGAAGAGAAGAAAGACGATACAAAACAAATGGAGGTGGTGGGGGAGTGGGGACAGAACACGCTCACGCCACTCCCCTCCCCCACCCCACACTCATGCATAACCCATGAGGACCCATCAAACAGGCCTGAATGCAGACTAACTTGTCATCCTCTTCAGAGACAGACACCGCCAGAGAGAGAACTTTAACCACTCTGTCCAAACAACCGCATTCACTTCTACAGGTGAGCACAGGCCTGACTGGGGCTTTCCTAAATCCACCGCCGAGGGTACGGAGGGTCGGTGCGAATGTGACTGCGACACTCAGAAACTGAGGCCCGGAACGTGGCCCGGTGCAGGGTAACGAGTCACAAACCATACCTGTGCAACACTTCTATACTAAACGCCGGGCAAACACAGAGTAGCCATACAAAAACCAAGAAATGCCCTCAAAACACATTCAATTCAGCTAGGAGGAATTCTCCTGTAGTCTTTTACATGATAATAATTAAAAAATTAAAATAAAATCAGGCCTGATTAAAAAACAGGATTGAAATCTACAAAACCTCTTTTATACAAACAATCGTAATGGTGCATTTTTGACCAAGGGCTCCATTATATGGGAGTGACATTAACTGGACTATACATCTCGAGGAGGTTGGCACACAGAGAGAAAAACACTGGAGTGGGTCACTTTGCCTCCGTAATGTCGGTAATTCCTAGGATTAAAACAGGCGTGGGACTGACGCATCATCCCTCCTCTTCCCAAGGTTCCCACTGAGTCACGCTTCTGGTAAATGAAGCCTTGCCCCAGAACCAGCCACTGGGCAGAGGCCAGAACACGGGTGTAGCATTACCGTCCTCCGCCAGCCGGCCAAATCATTCCTATTCCCCGCCTCCCAGACAGCGCTGCTTCTGCCGGATCCGAGAAACAAACTTCTAACGAGGCTGAAAGCGTTCCGGCGGGGCCTGTAAATCAGCTGGCTGAGCCCTGCCCCTGCACGTCGTTTAGGATCTCTCTCCTCCTCCACACGAGGCGGACCGGTAACGGGCACAACCCCAAATAGTCCACGGGAGTGCCTTTAGAGGCATCACACAGCCATTCATCTTTCGCTCTAAAAAGGAAAAAAAGGCTCAACCATTAGCTTTTATTGCTTTTATTTATGCTGGGGATAAATAAAGATAAATAAATGGTCGCATCATCACGCGCAACCATTTAAAGAAAACGATAAAGTTAGTGCATGATTTTTTGGAAAAGAAGACCGGATTACCCGTTTAATGCTATCAAATTCAAATGCAAATATAATGAAAATAATAATTTTGTCTATATTTTACAGTCCTTTATTAGGGCTTGCTCTACATAAAATATGAAAACACAGAAAACAACTTTTTTAACTAGGAGTTACCAAAATTTGAGCCGGAAGGCGCAACTAGGTCCACGTCCATTTGCATAAGAGAAAGAAACCAAGGAACAGATTGAGGGCAATTACATAGACAGAGGATTTCCATTTGTTGACTCAAACCTACTGCCATTACGCCTCAAAAACACCTGTACACGCAAGTGCAATAATACGCAACAGCAGCCAACATGGAACGTATTGTCCATGTAAATCTATCAGCCCATGTACAAAACACCAGCACATTTAGAAAGTGAATTTAGTCTCCCTTTGCGCAGCACAAAGGTGCCGTCGCAGCGAAAAGCTGGCAGCAGGGGCACAAGTGACACCTGACTTCCTGTCTTTATCCAGGTCTGGCAACCGCACGCCACGGACATGGAGACGGTTGTGGCCGAGAGATCTGCCGAGTGGGAACGGGGTCGGCTTACTCCAGCTGGAGCGTGGAGGCAGGTCACCGCTGGCAGCCCCAGACTCTGAATAATTGATGGGCTTCCGCTGGGCTGAATGAGAGGATGCCACGGGACGGGGCATGGAGAGCCTTTTGTCAAACTGCACAGACTTGGCCACCGCCACCTGTGTCAGGGCTTTGATTAGTAGGGCCGCAATCTTCTGTGTTCTACTGGGTTCTTTTGAGCAACTACACAAACCATATCGGAAAACAAAAGTACAAAACTAAATCCCTTTTAGCTTTCGGAATTTTCAATGTGATTGGCGTAACGCAGTGGAGGCGGCTGAGGGCAGGGGTGGTTTTTTTGGAGCACTTGCTCTTGTTTTTGGCTCTGGTTCAGGTTTTTGGTTGCTTGTACAGCAAATTGTGAAATGAAATTATCTGTACGGCACTCTAAACCGAGTGATTTCTGCAATTCTAAAGTTTTCTTCTTGTTGGAACTGGAACCTGATGAATGCTCAACATCATTCGATAAATCTGGGCAATTGCCATGTTTGAGAGTACCTGCCACAACTTCCTTATTCTCTCCAATGGCTTATTGGACATTTTCTCCTCCAAATGTGCAGCCACCCTGATCTAAGTAAATTTGGCCCAATCTAAAAAGGCCACAAAAGGCACTCTGATGTTCTCTGGTCTGCGATTCCATTTTATTATCCCCACATTCTGATGCGTGTCCTTCAAACAAACCAATAAACCACCATTATCCATTACCCACAACACCCCACAATGTGCCTGATAAATCTGTGTGACCTTCAACTAGTTAATGCGTTCGATAAAACACTGAGCAATAATTAAAGCACTTTCATCATTTCCCCCCCTCCCATACACTGGTAAATAGATCAAATAATTTTTATAAAGTGGCCGTACATCAACTGCTGTTATGGGTGGTGGTATGTTCTCCAATGCAAGTGTAGAGAACTGCTGTTATGGGTGGTGGTATGTTCTCCACTGGAAGTGTAGAGAACTGCTGTTATGGGTGGTGGTATGTTCTCCAATGGAAGTGTAGAGAACTGCTGTTATGGGTGGTGGTATGTTCTCCACTGGAAGTGTAGAGAACTGCTGTTATGGGTGG
>JAOYSI010002890.1:0-15618 GCA_025775065.1 Hiodon alosoides
CCCCCCCCCCCCCCCCCCCCCCCCCCCCCCCCCCCCCCCCCCCCCCCCCCCCCCGCTTTGTATATCAGTGTTAATTAATAACACATTTCCTATTAAAACCGCCCTGAGCAGTTAAAGCAGCTTGCTAGTTTATATCTGGTCAAGAGTCCAGGTTTGGCTAATGAAGTGGCGGAGGGGCACAGGCAGCGCAAGATCACATCAAATGCGTGTGTTAACTGTGACTTTGTTTGTTGTTGTTACTCCCTGTTTGCTGCGTGTTCCCTGCGTGTTCCCTGCGTGTTCCTTGGGTCCTATAGTTCTTTGCTTGCCCTGTCTCAGGCCACTCTGTGGCTCACAGATACTTTTTTTTTTGTTTTGTTTTTTTTTTTTTTGGGGGGGGGGGCAAGAAAAGGAACATGCACAAACAACAGGAGAACAAAAGCAAGAGGATTTAAAATTCTTAATGTTCAGCCCTCTGGTGAATCGCGAGCACTAAAAAGCAATTTTATGTAGTAATATTGCCATTGACGTAATCTACAGTAAACATATACTTAAAAAAAATACATAAATACACAGACTTTTATATCTGTATTCAGACAGCATTTATGTTAATGTTGTTTTCCATCAGCAGGGAAATTAGTCGCTTTTTAGCAGAGAAGCTGATGGGACAATTTTGAATTATTGATTGCTCAATTGTCATCTAGAAAAAAAAAAGTCTCTTGACACTTTTGATGTCCTTAATTGGCACATCTAGACAAAGCTCTCACTAAACGTGGTTTATGGCATTGTTTAGCGGTGTCACACATGCCACAGAACAAAGCGGGCGGCTAAAATCTGCCGCTTTCTCCTCTCACTATTCTATGAGTAGCAGTGGTAGAGAAAACAGCCCAAAATGACAAGATAATAACTGCGTTTAAACTTACCTTTATCGCCGAATAAAGGTCTTTCATGATTATAAACTAATAAATAAAGTGTTTTCTTTTCAAATGTCCATGACAAAGCTCACGATTACCATACCCTGACAAAGGGCTGACAGTCTTTAATAGGAAAAAAGGTAATTTCAGGGTAATTCCGAGGACTTTTAGGAAAAAGGTAATTTTAACTTTTTTTCTTTCTCTTTTTTCCTGTTTGTCTAGCTTCTGTTTTGGTTCCTTACTGTGCTAATAACATTATTGAGTAACATTTTATTCACATAGAATATTATCTCCAGGAATGAACATACTAATCAGATCTTAATCTTAATAGAAATTATAAAGTAGATTTAATTATGATAGGAATTTTATATACTTAATTTTCTCAAAATACTTGTTTCAGAAAATGTCTTCAGCCAGAGCTGTGCTGTTGTGTCTCTCTAAAAATTCATCCGTACATTCCCTTTTCCATACTCATGCTCTGGAATAACTTGGAAGTTGTCTAAAGAAGAGTTAATTCATTAATTTAAACTTTTTTGTTAAATTTGGGAATTAAATTATGGCTATTCAATTTAATAATAGTAACTATTTACCAATTTAAAGTTAATAATAGTCATTATTTAAAAAGATATGTTAAATTTAATTATCTTACATTTATACATGTATTTGTGTGTTAATTGTGTGTTACAGTTTTGCTTAGGATGTTGTTATAATAATGATGAATATTATCATTAATACAGTGGTATCTGTCTTGGTAATTTAAAAAAATTACATATAATATAATTTATATTAGCTATAGACTGCAGAGATTTTTTTAAATTGATAAATAAATCTGAAATATTTTTTTTCCCCACAATTATTCTATTTCTAGAATTTATCCTATTTATAAAATTTAATTTCCTCTTAACAGCCGATGCAGACAGAACGTCTTTCCTTGGTCAATTGAAAAAAATGTAACCTTTAATCAAAATCAGTTTTGTGAAAAAACAAACAAACTACTTCATTATCGCAGTAATTAATGGCTGAAAACTTAAAGCAGTGCAGGGGTTGCAGTCTATTTTATATGTTGGATATGATCATTTGAAAGTTTATTTTATAGTCCAGAGTTCTCATTGGAATTTTTGTATTTATTCCTGGTCATAGTGTTGGCTATGGGAAGCTCACTGTCCCAAAACCAGTAAACACGAAACGTAAAATATTAAGCAGTTTATTCCCATTCAGTAGCTCAGACCACTGTTCTTAAGTCAAGTTCTTGTCTGACTTTTTTCATTGCACACATTTGAACAGCCCATTTTGTGCCTGCCTGTCCTGGACTTGCAGACCAAGGTTTATTTTCTGTTTTGTGTGCCCTCCTTGGGCAGAATTACTAAGGTTAAATGTAGATAGTAAATTTTTTCCAATGAAATGAAAATAAAATCCTACAATAATATAGTGATTTAGGGGTCCTTTTGAGTACTGGGAATGACATTGCTGCACACCTCCACTATAGCAGTCTGGCCGACTGTGAGGAGATGGCAGCCCTTCGCAGGGTGTGTAGTTTACACACTAGTTTTCTATGTCAATGCCCCCACTTGCAGCGCACCCGTTCCCAAAGCGGCGATCATATCGGCTCCGCCGCAAAACACATTCCACAGCCCCAACATCTGTGTTTGTTTGGTGCCACGGCTGCCTATTCTAATCAACGGCGATCAGGCACTGGCAGTCGGAACCTGTGGCAGCCGTTAAGCGTGTGCCATTAATTCAATGATGCGGCTCTCCTGTCCCGGCTGCGTCTGCCGTGACCTGGCTCCCCGCGACGGGGGCTCGCAGACATAGGTGCCTGCCTGGGATTTATGGCAGCAGAGGACTTTCACAAAGGCAACACACACGAGGCTCTTCTGTCCGCTTTTCCTGCTGGGAAGCGCCGATCCAAAACTGTGTTAAAACAGGGTCGTCCGCTCTGCATACCTAAAGGGTGTCATTTTAACCTGCTCTGAAATACTCACGGCTATTATTATACCTTATAAATCATTAAGAAAGTTTAATTATACTAAAATTTCATGGTGGATATATACACACGATGACACATGGGAAGTAGAATTTAATGGGCCAGTAAGTCCCAGGTCTGGAGGGGAAAATATTGAGGTTATGTTTCTATTTTACAGCAATGCCGAAGGGCCTCGGGACTGGGAAACTCTGTGCCAAGTCAATATTCTCCTGTTTGGAAGTCACTCTTTATTTCATTTTTAAATACACATTTAATAATGTAGCTGTCAATTTGTAATTTATGGTGTTGTTGTCATAATGCCTTTTCTCAGTAAAATATATTCTAATTAACAGAAGGCCTTAATTAGCTGCACAATTGTAATTTCACTTTAAGAAATTATTCCTAATTAGAGATTAATTTAGTGATTTTTTATTTTAATTGTCATCAAAACAGATTAATAAACATGTAAATGTAGTCGGTGTTATCAAATTTAAAAGTTATATATACATGTGTATATATTGATTGGTTGGAAATTAATTAAATTTATGTTTTAACTGACTGAATTTTTAGTCTTAATAAAAAGAGCAACCTTTTTAAACATCCCAAACAGTTTTGATCATGGTCAGAGCAGATTAAAACAACCAAGACCTTGGTTTAGCTTCACTCACAGCTGATGTACAGTGTATTACGGCAGTCTTCAGGCAGCAGCAAAATAGGGAAAGGAAAACTCTTTAAATATAAATAAACTCTGATCAGAGCATCAGTAGTCAGAGTTCAATGCGGTTTAGTGTGCTGTGGTGCCATTCCACATGTGTTTTTTTACAGTGAGTTTGATTTATTAAAATGTTTTAATTCAAATCAATTTTTTATTTTTTTTTGTTATCTTTAAAAATCAGGAACACCAGCAATGTGAGACTGCATTTAGGGAAGTGAATTAAAACTGTTATAGGTTTAAATTTTAAATTTACGTTATATGTGGTGAAGTAGTACAGGCATATCCAGTGAGCTTTCTCTGGAAAGTACAGGGGAAGCTCTCTGAACGCTAACAGGCGGAGGGGAAGGCCCTTTGTGTAAATGTGTGTTAGCAAGAGGGCAACAGTGCAGGCTCTCCATTCATCAGGATGAAGAGGAGGAGTAAGCTGGCCCTAACTGAGGGCTCTCAGCTGCTTCTTATCCGCAAAACTAGAGTTGCATGTCACAGGCAGCGCCTGCTGATGAGGAGATCCATGCCTCTGTACCTTTACCCCCTCGCTCTGTACCTTTACCCCGTGACTCATTTTCCACCAGTCAAAACGCCTTGCTTTCCCATCCAAGATAATGTGGTGCACGGGCTGAACTGTGAATGTTTTCAGGCGGTGTTTGACGATGGGGCGATCCCCACCCTCTCCTGTTTTTCCATGTTTTCCATCAGTGCGGGCGGAGCGTTGCGCCACATCTCCTCCACGTTTCCTGGCATGCCGCTCCCCATCCTGTGCCTTTTGTGTCCAGCCGCCGTCAGCCCCCTTCTTGTTTCTGCTGTGTCAGTAAATATTTATTCGGCTTCCTTTTCCTGACAGCCCCTGCTGACGTTGTTGTAGAGAGTAACCCTCCTGTCCCGTTTCCGGCATGTCCAGTCAGGAGACCCAGTACTCCCTCTTTCCCCTGCACGTGGCGACCTGCTCTGAGGCAGGAAAGGAAGAGGAAGTTATTGCCCCACTCGCCCTGCGCAAATAAATCATAACTGGCTCCAGCCCGCTAAATGGAGGGCCTGGAGAATTGCTTCCATAAATGCAAGTGACCTTAACAGTTTTCAGTTCTAAATGCCTGCACTTAAACACATACACACGCACGTACGCACGCACGCATGCATGCATGCAGACACCGACACACACTCTCACACATATATAAATACACATACCTCACACACTCTTACTCGCTCCCACACCGCACACACGCTCTTACTCACTCACTCATGCACGCAGACTCCTGCAGGCTGCCAGCAGATAGGGTTTCCTTCCTAAAGTTGGACAAAGGGTGCCAGGGACTCCGAGCCCATGCTTCAAAGGACGGGAAATGCTAATGTGGTGTTATCCTGCGGCAGGCGCTGGAGCACGGGCATCTGCTGGTGTTTGTCTGGCCAGGGTCCCTGTACAGTGTGAGGTGACCAGGCTGCGGCAGATCATGGGTCACCTCCATTTCCCCTTTCTGTCTGGGGCAGGTCAATTTAGCGCTGTCAGGCACTCCGTTGTGGTGCTCAGCGCTGAAATTATCAAGCTGTTGTTAATAGTGCCAGTTAGCGGAATTCTATATAAACAATGCAGTCATCCCTCCATATTATTAGTGTAACACAACTTATTTGTGACTTATTTACTGTTCATTTAGGAGACGCCCTTAGCGTTGTAATCGACAAGATGCGATGCTGTTATGATGTAGAATCTGTATTGTTGATATGTAGCTATGCATGTCTGTTCTGAGAAAAATAACTGGACATGAATGATTGTACTTTAGTTATGATTGTATACTTTAGGTTGGCTAGCAGGGCTTGGGCTGCAAAGCTATAAGCATGCGCTTGCCTTTTTCCTCTGCGCTTGTGACTGAGGTAGTTAATCAATCAAATATTTAAGCGGTGCTTCAGCGCACAGTGGGTTGTCTAAGGTTACGCCCTCTTTTGGCAGCATTTGGGCATATTAGCCATAAATGTGGTGCTAGACAACGCTAACTTCACTTCCATAAGAATGTTCAGACGATTATGTGTCAAAAATATGCGCCACGTCTTGGCTGTTTAGTGTTGATAGTTGGAATGTGTGGTCTGTTTAAATTTTTTTTTTTTTTAAGATTCCATTTTGCTCTTTGGTACTTATAGAGTTGTATGTTTAGATTTCCCCAGAGGTGCTTCATTGTGGATCATAACTGGGTTTGGGTTTAATTATCTAATGGCTTTTAACTGTGACCCATAATTATTAAAGTTCTTTATTGTTGTGTTTATTTATTGTTTGTTTGTTTTGTCTGGAGCACTTGCCGAAGTAGTATGTATATTATTGTTTATTATCCTGACAACAGTGCATTTCTGGTCTCTCTATAACTTGGTATGTTTTACCATATTACAAAAATAATATTATTTATATCTAAAAGACTTGCAATGAATATGTTGCAATATACAAAGCTGGTTTGAATACTTAATGATTTTGTTGCCCTGTAGAAGTGAAGTAAAAGGTGTCATATAGCCTGCTTTGCGGTCATTGGATTTAGCCTCTATCTAGGAAGTGCTTTTGGCAAGGTGGTCAGAAATAGCCTTTCTGTTTGTTTAATTGAGTTTTCTGCTGATTGTCAGGGGTCTCCTGGCAACCATTGCTTCCATAGAATACTGTAAAGAGAAAAAAGGACTAGGAAGAGAAAAAATTGAATTCATCTAGGGGAGGGAGATATGTCTGAAGAAAGGAGTATACTCTCAGCAATTGATGTGTGATACAGGCCCTGAGCTGATCCAGGCATTCATTTCCCACAGATTCTCAATTTCTACAAGCACAGTTAACCGTTTCTCCCAGCCGTCATGCTTTGAGGAAGACTCAAACCTGTGCACATTGTGCTTGTCATTGAAAATGAAAGTGAAGGGTACGCTCCATATCATTTGGTCACAAATAGGAAGCGGTCCCTGACTGAAAACCTTGAAAACATACTAACACATTCCCTTTAAGTATCACTGAAGTCTTTTGTTTGTTTTAGGAAAAGTCATGATACTGCGTTTGATAACCAGTGTTGTGAATTCCAGGACATGAAAGCGAGGGTAGAAAAACATCCATTAATTTCCTCAATTTGCAGTAAAAGTTCACGGATAGCTCTTGTTTTGAATACCAAGTTAATATAGCTCAGTTCAAAATCGGTTTTGTGTTTTTATCCTTTGAATCAATTTGCCACGTAACATTTGCAATGAAATCCAGTTTAATGATATGATTAATTATTATGGCTAATAATAGAAACAGAGCACAGTGATGGAGCCAGCTAAATCAGCATTGCTCCTTAGACAAGCTATTTCAAAAGATGAGCAACTTTGCCTTTAAAGTTCCAGACAAGTGCTATGGTGCTTAGATTGTACCACAAATTAAGTTTCTGTCCACTGTGTAGTGCAGCTTCTAAACTGTAATGGTGCAAAATCTGTTTGACACAACAGGTGATGAAGAGCGGATTGCGGAAAGGAGAGAAATCTCTCCATTTGTTTTTCACTCTGCCACTTGGACGTAACTTATCCATGCATTCCTGAGAGTATTGCTGTCTTCCTCCCACAAAATTCTGGCAGTGACGTGGGGAAAGAGCTGCTCGTCCAGGCAGTTCTTGGCCCATCTCTGCCCACAGTCTTTGACCTAGGGCCTTCCTCGGCCCAATCCTCTTGCTGCACACCCCCCGCACGGCTCGTCGCCGCGTGCACATCTGGAGCGTGAGAAAAAAGGGGCAGGAGCGAGCAAATGCTTCAACATCTGTCTTTGCTGCTACAAGTTGTTCCACATGTGTTTGCAGGAGAATAGAAAAACAGCTGTTTGATTTCTCTCCAGATTTTCAGGATAGGCAGAGACTTACCCAGGACATGGCTAATCCAGACGTCTTTTTGTTTGACACCAGGAATTAAACGGAAGTGGTTATCATTTCTCCCTGAATTCATCTTTTTTTTTCTTTTTTTTTACCATGAAATGGAGGACTTGCGTTTTGTAGGATTTTTCTGTGAATTTCAGTTTTGAGAGTTAAACCAGGGTAAAAGCATCAGGCCATTGGTCTGATTAGTCTATGCAGTCAGATCTCTTCTCACTGTTGGTTTTTATGGACTAAAAATGCTTGAGGCTAGAGAATTTTAAAGCCCTTCACTTTTTCTTTTCATGTTGGTAGAGTTGTATTAATGGTGGCACGGCAGTAACTTTGGTTCTGACTGCTCAGAAAAGCTTTTCACACAACTCTAAATGATGGCAATCCAGTGAAATGTTATTTAAGGCTTTGATGTTTGTTTTTTTCCCCCACCCCATGGCAAACTAGCCATTTTGAATCTGTCAGCAAATCAGCAAGTTTTGCATCGTTAGTTTATGCATCGTATTTAACGTGTGTGTATCAAAGAAAGATAGGGATAAAGTGTGCTGTTTCTAATAGATCTACTAATTTATTGTAAATTACTACATATAGAAGGAAAAGAATGAACATATAGTGTATTGTTCTTATGTCCGGTTTGGTTCTTGCTACAGGGCCTTTTAGTACTATTATTAGAATTAGTATTATTATTAGTTTAATCAGTTTACGTCTTAATCCAGTGATACAGTTAATGTTAGAACAGGGACATGCTATCCTTGCTCGTTTTTCTATGTGATTTGCCTCAGTTTCTTAGGGTATATGATTCAGAAACCCCTTTTTTTAAGGAGTAAGTACCCTTTTGGCACACACCACACCATCTTTGACTGACACCTTGCTGAGTTTGAGAATGTTTGCTGGACCCCTAGGCCCTTTAGAGCTGGCAAAGGGGAAGACTGACTTTTTACCGTCTGCTCATTCTCAACGAGATGCTCCTGAGGAATGCTTATCGGCTGGATGATATATTAGTCCTTAGCACCCTAATAGATACCATTTATCTCTATACACTCCCACTTTAATTTAACTTGGGCTTCAAGATGTATTCAAATGCCCACAGACACTTTGATGTACACCGAAGCACAACTGTATGTCAATAAAATGTATTGAGCAACTGATTTTTAACCTATTGTTGGCAGCTTTTCCCCTTTTCACGAGTGTCTGCTTGTGAGAAGCGGCTTGCTCTTGTTGTTAATTCCTATGGGTTTGAAATGCATTGGACAGGAACTCTTAAAATGTTTACCATTGATATTTAACATTTAAGGGATGATATGCAAAGCTGGTGCGTGCTTTCAGGTGGCAAATTCAATTATGTTGGGGAAACATGGAGGGGAGTGTTACTGACTATGAAACATGTAGGAGAATGTTATTGACTGTGATGTGTTGAGAGGCTCTTCCTGTTTTTCTCTTACTGAAGAGGCTGTGGTCCCAGCTTTGGTGTGTATTCTATAAGAATAGTGGGAGTAATGACTATGCAAGGCTAAATACATTCCCCCATCTGCTTGTTCTTCTTTTGGCCTCCCTCATCCCTCTGTCCTCTCGCCTGACCCTTGCTCACGTTCTTATGAAACTGTAAATTGCCATCAGTAAAGCTCTTTTCCTCTCTCCTGTCCTCTCTGGAAAGTAGGAAGAGGGCATGAGGTGATTAAACCTCTCTGTCTTACAGATGATTCAGCGAGAGACGGAAGTGAAGAACCGGGTGGTTGCCGTAGCTTTGACCGACTCTGTTCACAACGTCTGGCACCAGGATGCGGGGAAGGCCATCCTGGAGTGGATGCAAGAGGTAGGCTTCTCTGCCTTGTTAGCTGGCTAAATGGGGAGGACTGAAAAACAGTGAAAAATTGGGCGGGTGGCAAGTGTTGTATTATGCATGGTTCAAGAAGGTGAATAACAAACAGTAACAGAAAGATCCGTGCGTCGCATATTTTTGGCCACAAAATGCCACATTTTTAGATCTTCTCTCTCTCCTTTTCTTTTTGGCAGTAACAGTACATAACTAAGAACTGTTGTCTGTTTTCCACTGCTGGTCTGTTTGCGTGGGTTTCCTTATTTAGTTTGTGCCCTTTATGCTGTGACCTCAGGTCTGCCACCTCCAGCCGTATACAACACCTGTGATCATTCAATATGCACATAAATTGGGGAAAGCAGATCCCTGGTGAGGGCTACACAGGAGCCAAAGATGCAAATGTAACACATACAATATCTGTGTCTCGACAACAGGCCATCCAGTTGTTGAAAAGTTGTTTTATTTTATCTTTAACTCTCCAGGCCTCAGTGGGCAATGGTGTGAACACTGGGATTGGAGGCAGCCTTCTTCCACTGCTAGATTTCTTGTTTCTGATTCACTGGAGGGATGGCAGAGACGTAGCGTAATTAAAATGTTAAGTGATTTCTATTTGTGACGATTACCCAGAACAATAAATCTCTAATGCCCTTCTACTAGCGGCTCTGTGAAGGATAGCGGGAGAACTTTGTCATTAACACTTGGTTCTCTCGGGCTCCCTGCACCAACCCACCGCTCTGATTGAGTGGGCTTCTGTTCGCCTGTGCGTTGCATGCATAGCGCAGTTATCTGTTTTATAATGTCTCTTATAGTATCATTTAATTTGGCATATTACTAAAGCTCAAGCTTGGGACATACAATTATGGTACCTTAAAAACACAAAAAGTAAACGACTGCTGTTCTTTCAGGATTTGTTTAAGTGTTTAAGCTTAAGAGGTCTTTACCTTAAATCTGTAATGAATAATTAGCACCATTACGGGTGAAGTTACAAAGAATAGCTGCAGTTGCAATTATACATTTCAAATTTCAAATAGGGGAAAAGGAAATCCAGTGGTTAAGCAGTTGATCACCAAACAATGGCTTGGTTGTTTGATAGAATATCAATGCCAGAGTGAACTACTCCTAAAATTGATCAGCTGCGCACTTTTGGTCGGAGTCTCCTCTAACTCAGTTGGATGGACCGCGGTATCACCTTGCTACCTACTCCAAGCTGCTCTTTAGCTTTTACACTAACTGCTGGTCCACCAGCCATGTGCCCACTTTGGCTGTGTGTATGCAGCACACTAATGTAAACAGTGCATTATTCAGATTCAGCATTAACCAAGCCTCACCCAGCAGGTTTCACCAGGTAAGGCAACACCTCCTTCAGGTTTCTATTTCTCTCTCTATCCTGAACCCTTAGTTATTGGGTTTCTCGTTGAGCCGAGAGCCGGCTTGATTCGGAGATCAGCGCTCTATGTGACAGGTGATATGGAGATAATGGGTCAGACAACAGCTGTTGACGTCACCTGTTCCCACACAGAGCAGGGATGGAGGAGGGAGAGCAACTGAGTAAACGCATCGCAATTACAATGCATTTTAATGTGTGAGACTCTACAGTCCCAGTCCTCCGTACTCATAAGCCTCATCAGGGGATGGTTAACCAGCTGGTCGTCAGCAACAACCAAGTTGCCTCATGTCAGACAAGTGTCTTGCATGACAAAGCAAACAGATGAACTATGAAAAGATTAAGACTAACCTCAGAAAGGCAGTCGGGGGCCAGACACACTCAGTCTCATGGTAACCCAAACGTCAGGATCTCACTTGCAGCCTCCCAATGAGCTGGTTACCCGGGTTGCAATCCAGCTCATGTCATTGACTGATAATGGCTGGGAGGGTACAGAACTGGGGTTGAAAGAAATAGGCAGGGCTTTTCCTGCTTCGTCACTAACCAATGTCTACTGTCGGCTTCCCAGGTGTTTGCAGACTGGCAGTACCGTCAAGAGGGGCAAACGTCTCCTCCAGTCAGCACTAAACTTCTTGTGCACGCTCTAATTCGTGTGTCTGTGAGCTGGCAGGATTCAACTAGCCAAGATGCATTAGCACAAATAGCAATTCCAAATAGCAATTTGGGAGAGAACACAAAAAATAGTTGTTGATCAAAAAAAAATGTATATTCAAAAATTGAATCTCAGCAGCACAGACAAGCCCTTTAGGCCAGATTAAGATAGACACTTAGACACGAGCACATGCACTGCAGCTGCCTGTGTTTATTAGCAATATCAGGGAAGTACGACTCATTCTTCATTGCAGCTGTGATTGGTATTGTGCAGGTAGAGAGCTTTGCTGGTCAACACCTGTCTACCATTTATAGTTGTATATTGGAGAGATTATTAGAGTAGTTAACATCCCGCTAAGCCCCAGTGTTACCTGTTTCCCCAGTAGGTTTCTGGGCATCCATTGCCATATGGTTCTGATTAAGAGCCATAATCATGCGAGTGAAGACGCCTCACTTGGCACATTTTCAGTTATAGCCGTGTGTTTTGATGAAGAGTGGAACGCCCGCCTCGTTGGCTGTGTTCACCACTGTACGTCTGGGTCAGAAGTTTACTGTGTCTTGCCAGTTGGGGGTCATGATTCTCCTTCCATTTGTGTGAGACCAAAGCCCAGGTTGTCGGCACCATCTCCCCTGAGCACCCAGGTGCAACGGACCATTTAACACCTGTGAGGTTATTCTCTGAGTTGAGTTGTGTGTTCCGTGTGTGAACCCGTCCTAAACTCCCATATACGTCACTGAGAAATAAGTAGATATGCTCACTGTGCTCGTCCTTCTCATCGCAATGTCTACTACATTCTTCATACACAGAATATCAGCAGCAGAAAAGTGAGTAATAAGCAACTTTCCTCACTGTACACTGTACACCCTCTAGAACCGGGGGTGGGCACTCTTGGCAGCAGTCTAGGGAGCATGTGTGCCCCTGAAGTCATAAAATGAACAGAGGAGAGAGACGTGCTGGGCCTGACTTGGCCTAAATCAGTGGAGCAGAGTTACAGACTCACTGGGCCTGACTTGACCCGTCTAAGCAGAGCAGAGTTGCGAATGCGCTGGACCTGACTTTGCTGAGGAGAGTTATGGACACCCTGAGCCTGGTTTTTCCCGTCTCACCGGAGGAGAGTTATGGATACGCTGACTTAGCCTCTCACCCACTTTCCAGACAAGATGGTTCCCCTTGATGAACCGATCATGACAGGCTTTACTTTTGGCCCAGCGGTGTATTATCTTTATTTTTCGACAGCTTTCAACAACTTGGTTTTTAAAAAGCAAGTGGTGTATAGGTCATGGCCTAGAAGACCTTTTCCCCGGCCAAAATGGCAAGCCCCAGGCTACAATGACAAGCCCCAGGCCATGCACCCACACTGTTTGGTTGGTTACTCACTGCAGTTTAACCGCAGCCCGTCTCTGTTCTCTAGGCCTTCCAATTCAGGCTCTGTACAAACATGCCATTCACCTGGTTCCACCCTCCCACTGGATCGGGGGCTTCGGGTATTTAAAGTACTTTCTAGTTTCCAAAAAGGAGGACCTCAGGCCAATTCTAAATCAGGTAGGTAAATTCATACAAATGGTTCAAGATGCTGACCCTCAAACTCTCAGTCCGTCCGTCCGGGTGATTGCGTCCAATGCAAGATTTTCAAATCGCCTTAACACAGGGGGCATAGGAAGTACCTTTGCTTCAGCCTCCGAGGACTTAACTTACCGTTTATATGTCTTGCCGTTGTTCCGTTAATAAATTTTAGTTTCTGTCTTTAAATTTAACATAGCCTCATTAAATTTGGTAAGGTCTTCACTGTGCATGAATGCGATTGGCCACCCTGGGGCTCAAGGATACTTGAACTACTGGTGTCCTAGTATGAAGTCGCCCAGTCTCACACAGCTAATGACCAAGATTATATAGTCTCAAACACATTTCCTCTCGCTTCGGGCAGTGCATCAGGGTAGTAAGCACAATAGCCAGTCTCCTGTCGAGAACAGCCTTGGAAAGCACCAAATGGATGCTTAACCCTCAGGTTGTGAGTCTCATCTGTGTCAGGTTCGCAATGTCTTAGATCGACCTGTTTGCCTTTTGAGAGACAGTGCATTGCTGCCTCTGGTTCTCCATAAAAAAAGATGTCTTGGCATAAATGCATGCCACTGACTCCTATATGTATTCCTTCCAGTGGAATTTTTTCCGTTTGACCTGGAGGAGATCTGGCAGGAACAAGCTATGGTCTTACGATCGCATCACGTTGGCCCTGGAGACCTTAGTTCGCATCTTTGACTTAGCTCCTGTGGGATCTTCCTTGGAAACCGCCCAGTTGCCACCACCTGCTCAGTCAGCCACAGAACATGCTTTGGCAGCACAAATCATCCAGCTTGCAGCTGTGGGTTTACCCCAAGAATGGGTCAGGTTAGGCTGTCTAGGCCTTTTGGAAAGGGTGATTGACATGCTACCCAATGCCTGGGTAGCCTCTACTCATTCCCAGTATGAATACAAGTGGGGCATTTTCCAACAATGGTGTCTGGCACTGAATGAGGATGGCAGTATGGCAGTAATACAGTTTTTGAAGAACCTGCTTGACTTCGAAGGTGTACCTGGTGACTAGTGCATCTCCCGGTGCTCATTTTATGACAGGACAGTTTCTGATGCTCAGGAGATCAAAGAACATTTTCCTCCAGTGGAGGCTGAATGTTGACAAAGCCTCCCTTTGTGCCTCTGTGCTCAGCGGAGTCAAGGCTCTTATCCTTCAAAAAAGTTTTTATGGTGGCAATCACTTCATTAGTGAGTTGCATGCATTGTCTATTTCCAGACTGTGCTTGATCTTCTCACTTAAGGTTACCTTACTACCTAACTCTACCATCTTACCTAAAACAATTTTGTCGTTCCATGTGAACTGGAGGTTTTCTGTTAGCCGCCTTTCCAGTCAGACAGTGAGTGCCCCCTTCCGCCATGCCCATTGCGAGCTCTAGCATACTATGTGAAGTGGACAGGTACCTTAGTGGCTCTGAAGAAACAGAAGAATGAATTGACATGGCCGCCAGATTTTATAAGATTGCTGGCACATGACATCAAGCCCACTCACAAGATTGGCATTTCAGCTCAGATATGTCTGGGTTCATGGGGGAAATAACCTATTAGTGATTGGTATTTCTATTTCAGGGAACCAGGGTTATGATAATAATGTTTTAAGTGTAACAATTAGGAAAATTCTAATTCCTAGTAGAAATCTTATCATGCATGGTAGTATTTATTAGTAATATTGGTTGCCTACGTTTATACATGCACAGCACTCAGAAAACACACTAACAATTGCAGCACATGGAGTGTATTGCATGGGCTGCTGAAATAGATCGGTAGTATGAGTGCATCGCTGTGGAAATTTTAATTAATTGGAGGTCATTATATGTTTATGTATAATTCTATTGATTGGCACTGTAAGGCAACTGGTTAGCTTTGTTTGAATCTATTAGCAGTATTGCTATTATCACACAAGGAGGGCAGCAGGAATGACACAGTTGGTGCCTTTTCATTCCAATGGTCATCAAACAGACTTCGGAAGTTTTTACACTCAGGAGAAGCAACTTGTTAAATATTAGTCTGAAAACAAGGATGTATGATGCCATTTGCATGCTATGCAAAATGAATTATCTCTAGGCTTTGAGTTCCATGTGCTTTTGTCCAACGGACTATCACGATCCTGTCAGTTCAAAGGCGTCAGTGCCTCATGCCAGATTCATTAGTTTTATTTTGTTTTTTTGTTCGTTAATATTTTCCTTTTTTGAGTTAACGGTAAATAATTTAACAAGGTGATGTGGGTTTGCCTACGCAAAAACAACTAAAAAACATTTCCTTTGCGTAACAGAGTTTTTAGCCACTAGCATACATTTTGTAAATGCAAATCCACACCGATCCTGTAATATCTTCATACAATACGTCAATTGCAGTATTTTCCTGAAAGGAACTCTGTTTAGGATTTTATTATTTTTTTTAATTAATTTAAAATAGAAGTATCTTCCCCAGACGCACACACACACTCACGCACACACACAGAATCTCAAACTCGCACTCAAGCACACTTGTACGCACAATCACACGTATGCGCACACACACACACAAACACACACACACACACACGTTGGCACACAGTCACGCATGCACGCTGACACACAGATACTCACACACACAACCATACGCACACACCCTCCTGGTGGAGACTCCGTGACCCCTGGGTGACAGAAAACTTTGGGTTGAGAGGGGCTGATCGTTCGTGGTGTGACGTGACCCGGGGCTGTGTCATGTGTCTGCTAGGGGGAGGGGGGTTACCAGCCCCGCTCTGTCATGGGAAGCACTCCTCAGGAGTGGGCTGATGTGAAGGCAAATGCC
>JAOYSI010002891.1:0-15618 GCA_025775065.1 Hiodon alosoides
TAATATAATATATGTATATGTGTGTATATATGTATATATTTTTGTAAATAAGTCTGCTGTCTTTCGACGATGCTAATCTTTCTGCAGGTGAGCGGAATGTTTGAGAGCTGGGTTGCTAAACTGGTGACGGCTCTCCATGAGAGAGAGCAAAACGCAAACGTTATAGTGGTGGACTGGCTCAGCACAGCCCAGAACCATTACACGGTAGCCGCCCGGAACACGAAGGTGGTGGGACAATACATTGCGCAGTTTATAAACTGGATGGAGGTTGGTGCTCTCATGTAAAATCAGTAGCGCTTTACCGGTCTAAAAAGCAAATCACGCCGGGATACTGAAATTATGCTATTTCATCAGAGAGGATGTGAATTGTTTTTTATAACCAATATGCCAAAACGGAATTTTAGCAATGCAAGTTATAGTTATGGCTAGCGAAATGTCAATTATACAAAATGTATATAAATGTATTTGTTTTTTCATACATTTCCGAAGGCAACAACTAATTTCCCCCTTGAGAATCTTCATCTCATTGGCTACAGTCTCGGAGCCCATGTAGCTGGGTTTGCTGGAAGTCACGCTTCCAATAAAGTTGGGAGAATAACTGGTGAGCATTATCCCTTACTAGTCTTTACTAGATGACGCCTTCCTGTAAAGAAAAAAAAAAAGCTCTCCGTACCGCAACGTAAAAAAAAAATGGTTACCACGTGCGTAAATCAACGTCGGGCAACATGATACTATGTACAGAATAAAATGAAGACGCAAATGCAACATCCTACAGTACTGAACATGCCACCAAGTCTGGTGAAAAACCCAGAACTATGCGGTTTCCCCCACTGAATTTGTGTGATTTGGTGTAGGTCTGGATCCCGCCGGGCCTGACTTTGAAGGTGCACGCGCTCACCGGCGCCTCTCACCGGACGATGCCCATTTTGTGGATGTGCTCCACACCTTTAGTCGTGGGTCTCTGGGTTTGAGTATCGGCATCCAGCAGCCTGTGGGTCACGTGGACATCTACCCCAATGGAGGTGGCTTCCAACCAGGCTGCAATCTGCGCGGAGCCCTTGAGAAAATCGCTAATCATGGAATTGTTGGTGAGGATTTATATATATATGTGTGTGTGTGTGTGTGGATACGGATGTGTGTGTGTGTGTGTGTGTGTGTGTATATATATAATGTATATGTACACACATTTAAATCCCCTCTTTTGAGTTTTTTGGGTTTGTATAGAGTACGTTGCTTGTTATAGGATGTTTTGTATATTCAACTTGAGGATAATTTTCTGATTCTTTTATAATGTCCTTGAAAAAGGCATCACCTCAGCAGGCCCTCTTGGTCACACAGAGCTTGGCTGCTTACACTCACTGCTAAGTCCTGCAGGATATTGCTGATTCTTAATAAGCAATATAATGTGGACCCTCTCTATGTTGCAATCATTTATAAGGTTCTTAAATGAGAGTAATTTGTCTAGACAATAACTTTGTGGGGAATGTGGGGAGGATCCAGTTGAACAAACGTAAACTTAAATTCTCAAGTAAGTCTTTTTTTCCTGATTTTCTGACTCGAACAGTGATGTTATTTATGTCTATTGAAAATAAGAGTTAGTCACTTCATAAGGCGGGACATTACAGAAGGATCTCGTTTGGCCAAAGCCAACCATAGGAACATCATGCACATTGTCATACATATAAAACATTTATATTTAAAATTCCATGGGCGTAATGTGAGCAGTTTGTAAGGTATCTCACACTCTGCGCGTTAGATGAGCAACATTTGCAAAGTCCTTGATGGGCATTCTCCGTACCCTCCAATTTGTGCCCGCAGCCATGAGTGATGCGGTGAAGTGCGAGCACGAGAGGTCCGTGCACCTGTTCATCGATTCGCTGCTGAATGAGCAGGAGGCCGGCCAGGCTTACAGCTGCGGCAGCGACAGCATGTTCGACCGCGGTGTCTGCCTCAGCTGCCAGAAAAACCGCTGCAACGCCATCGGCTACGGCGCCAGCAAAGTCCGCAGGGCCCGCAGCGCCAGGATGTTTACCAAAACGCGGGCCTCCATGCCTTACAGAGGTACGCCCGGCGAGTTCCTGCGAGCGCGCCGGTCGGGAATGCCGATGCGCTGGTGTCATTGAATCTGCCGTTTGTGTCCTTTAAACAGTCTATCACTACCAGCTGAAGATTCACTTCCTCTGTAAGGCGAACCGCTCTGAGCTGGAGCCCACACTGACCGTGTCTCTGTATGGAACTAAGGGAGATGCTGAGGATATTCAGCTAAGCATGTGAGTGCGCCCGCCGCTGTCATTGTGTAGCATTGCTGCGCTTACCGCTTTGTGCAGATTCCAATTTGGTGCAGCAGTCAGTTGCTTGCCCATCGGATTAATAGCGTGCCGACAGGTCCTATATTGTGAACACTTGCACCAAAAACAATGCCTCCGTCGACCATCTCTTTGGTAGAAAGGAGAAAATTTCGTCCAACAAGACTCACTCGTTCCTGTTGGTGACTGAAAAAGACATGGGGGAGCTGCTGATGATGAAGCTGAAGTGGGAGGACTCCAGCAGCTGGTCTTATTCCTCTCTGCTGAAGACCGTGTCCGACTGGTGGTCGGGCGCTGCTGCTGCCAGCTCCCGGATGGAAGTGCACAAGATCCGAATTAAAGTTGGGGAGACGCAGGAAAGGTGAGTACAGACTCAGTTTCAGACTTAGTTAGTTTTCCAGGGTCACGTAAATTAGTTATTTTTCTTATTGGCATAAAAAGTGGCGTCTGCCGTTGGTGTTAAGAAACCTCTTCTTTTTTTATTTTTTTTTACTACCCAGCGTGGTACTTTGCTTGAAGAATCCTCAATTGCTGGGTACGTCGCAAGAAGTCATGTTTGTGAAATGTAAGGATGAAGGGAAGAGCTCGTCGAAAAGGTAATAATTACTTTACATCCACCCCTGGCCAATCACACTTCACACTCACTCCTGGCCAATCACACTCCACATCCACTCCTGGCCAATCACACCTCACACCACCTAATGGCCAATCATACTTCACGCCCACTCATGGCCAATCATAACAGTTGTCAAATATTCTAGCTGATTATGCTGAAAGGCCTCTCCTCTATAAAAGTTTGAGAATTTTAAAATGGAATATACCTGTACTAAACTACATTTAATTGGTTATGTGAATCGGTTGTTGTCATTTATGCTTAACTGTGCATTTTTTGTAGCCACACCATGAAGAAACAGTAACACTGACTGTAAGAAAGTTCATCTTCCAATTGTGGACCAATTATCTCCTTCTGTGCAAAAGTACTGTAATTAATCAGCCTTGTTTTTTTTGTTTTTTAAAAACAAAGAAACTATTGATGTGTGTTTAATGTACAGCAATACGTTTACTCTATGAATATGAGTAAAATAATCTCTAAGCACTGTGTTGAACACTACAATATGTTTATATGGGTCAATTGCTTTTAAATGTGTTCTTATGGCCACCAGGTAGCCTATAGAAATGAGCCACCAACAAAAAGAACCCAATCTGTGTCTGATTTAGTCTGGTGGCTGTAAAGGGGGTGGGGCAGTAGATGTTTGGGTGACCCGTCAGGAAAGGGGTGGGGCTAAGAGAGGCCCTGGAACCTTGCATGTG
The DNA here is from genome assembly GCA_025775065.1 of Hiodon alosoides. Classification (NCBI taxonomy): domain Eukaryota; kingdom Metazoa; phylum Chordata; class Actinopteri; order Hiodontiformes; family Hiodontidae; genus Hiodon; species Hiodon alosoides. The sequence continues at coordinate 3,618 of JAOYSI010002891.1, forward strand.
GCTTCTACTTTTTTTTGTATATAATCCTCATGCAGTGAAGTGTCATGAGTGACGAGCGCACACAATGGTTTGTGTCTTCAACTGAACACACTTTTACTCAGCTTCCTCACCTTGTGGGCTGAGGATCTGTGATATTGTGCCTTACAGTTGAAACTGCAGCGGACGTGTGATCTGCCGGTATTAAATCTGCCCCATTTGTATAATGTATAATGTCTAAACTGCTTTTGCAATAATCACTTTTATGTAAATTTTTCAAACTTTTCTTGGTCAGGGTGACATGTGAGAAGAGGTATTTTAAAGTTGCTGTGTGGAAAGTACTCCACAAGTTTGTTCTGCTTTTTGGAGTAAAAGTAAGTAATGCTTGCCTTGGTATGAATTAGATTCAGTCATTTGGTTTAAGGTCATAGTGTGTATAAAGAGTGAAATCAAAATCAGTCAAAAATATAAAAAAGTTTTTCGTCAAAATTAAATCTATTTTAGGTGCTAAAATGTGTCTATTGCAAACATGCTCATGTTTGTATTGTTGATATTTCACTTTTATCGAAGTGAGAAGATGGAAGATACTTCTGTTAAATTATGTTTTAATGCTTTTGTACTGATAACAATTTGCTACCAAGAAAAATTGACCCATTTATCACACACTTGTATATGTTAATACCATGTATGAATCATGATGTGAAACCCAATCGTATAAAATATATTTATTCATGTTCTCACTAATGGAGGGGCTTACTGTTAAAAACAGACATTTTGTACTCTTTTGTATGTTCGTGTATAATAATGTTATATATTATGATGAATGTGTGTGTGTGTGTGTGTGTGTATACGCTACTATTCCAAAGTATTCGACAAATTAATGGAATGCCATTTAACTGGTTTATCACAAAAATATTTAAAAGAATTTCAATGGTTTGATATATTGTGTATACAAGTGTATACAAGTGGATATTTAAATGATATTCTTTTTCATAAAGGTGTATTTTCATATTTATTTTCCCATTGATATTACATTTACCAGAAGAGAAAACAGAGAAATGCAAATCATCTTCTATGCGTATCTTTAGTATGTATGCCCCTAACCGTGTATGTGCATGTATTAATTATTGTTTAGTTATTAAAATCTCTCTGCAGTTTACTAGACGGAGGTGTTTTTTTTTCATACATACATACATGCATGCACGTGTACATAGATATAAACGATTCCAAACATACATTAATATACATATAAATGAGTGTGATTTGTTTTTGGTCATACATTCTGTGTTCCACGTATCCATTCAAATGTTTTTTACTTACAATTATGTTACTAATATAATGCATTTAAGTCTGTTAAGAAGACCTTTCACCAGCATGAAAATGTACACATTTCACTTTCACAGTTTTATGGCCAGGTCTGTCTAGCAAGTCTAATGGGTGTTATAGGTTACTGGAGTTGTGCCTGTTTATCTAGGAATTGTTTAATTTATCGACAGTGACTTTGATAAAAACGGGCTCAACAAAACTGCCTCATGTTGGTGAGGTTGCAGGACCTCATGTTTGACTGATCACAAACTCCTCAAATGAACACCCATAACTTTCAAAATGTAGCCACTGTTAATTTTTCATTCTACTTAAGCTCCACTGCACTCTCGAACTGCAACTGGACCCACTGGTAAGTCAACGTCACGTCAATGGAAACCTGGAAGGCTTCCAAGTCCTAAATTAGACCCTTGGCTCAAATAACTTTGGTTTAGGACGTACAAGATCAAAGGAACTGGCATGTGTTCACTCAAGCACATTACAAGCGGAACAAACCTGGCAATTACATACATGAAGTCCTGAATGAGTGATGATTAATACTGAAAACGGACGCGGAACATGTTCGCGTTAACATGCAACACGTATAATACAATGCTTTGAAATGTTTCTGAGAAACAGTTATACCTGAAGTTTGACCCAAGCCCACATGGATGGCCCAGTCTGCGACAAGCTCCGTGCCACTGTTCTTCCGGTGGCGTCTGCAGTTTTCTCACTGGCATCCAAATGGGTCCACAGGTGTCAACTAGGCGCCCTCACTGCCTTCCACACGCAAATGCAGTGCCGGCCATCACCGCTGACAGAGTGAGAATGGCCAGCAGAATAGCCCACCAATGAGCCTGAAGAAGACACAAGTGAACCTACTAATTTCAACACCATTCAACGTTATGAGTGACTGACCCAGGAACTGAATGTAAATTACAAACAGAGCTTGCTAGCCTGGACAAACCTATGTGCAAACTAATTATTCGTTTGTGAATTCTCTGCTACACATAAAAAAAATAAAGAACAGACTAAATTTAAGGGGACAAGTATAGCAAACCAGCCTCTTGTAAGGAAGTTCAGAATTGAGAGACAGTTATAAAAACACCATTGTGAAGTGAAGTGAATTGAATTGAATTGAAGTGACGTGAAGCATGGAACCAAGACGTAAGTACCAAATTTGAGTCAGATACACACAGGTACATGCCATATCAAAACAGGAAGCGTTTTGGTACACTTCAGACCAAGCTGCACCAATCTGCTGGTGTGTTTGGGTCTGTCACGCGTAAACATGCGTCAAACCAAGCTGTGAATGATCTCTCTCACGGACCTTCATCCAATCTGCCACGTCGTCGAAGTCGTCCAGTTGCAAAAATGAGTTTTTCAGCCTTGCGATCGGGCCGTCGGCGTCCAGCAAACGACAGACATGGAACTTGTCACAGTAGCCCTGCTTATCGGAGCAGGGGGACCCTGCCACCAGGGCTATGCGTGCCCCCTTAAAGGACTTGAAAAGAACTGAGGAGGTGGTGCTCGCACAACTTTTAGGTTCACCTGAGATGAGAAGACAGAGGAGCACATTATTCCTTTTGCCGTTATGTCAGCCCTATTCGAGCTACAAACATGATTTAAGCAAACCATTTCCACAGCTTGATTTTTTTAGTGGGAGTAAACAAGGTAAACTATGGCAGTGGTATCTGTTTCCGAATGCTGTATATGTTCATCCGCAGTATTTTCCAGGGCTTTTTGCACACAAACATAGAAGAGTAAGGACGTTGACTGGAACTCTCCATGAGAGGTAAGAATGAAGAAAAGGGCTTATGGTGTAACCAGTGAGTAGTGGACCTTAGGGCAAAAGCACTCAGATTGTAGAACCACCGCTAATTCTAAACTTCTCCATTGTTTACAATGGCTAGAACTACTCTGCAAGACCTGCGTAACTCATCAGTGAGTAGCACTGTGCGCGAGCGGACACTGCAGACAGACAGCTCTGGCTACCTGGCTGCTGGCAACACATGTGGCACTTCTCGGTCCGAGACTCCCCTTTATAGTCGCACTGTTCCAGCCCATGCTTCATACATATCGAGCGAGCGCATTCCTGGGAAAGGGGAGGGGGGGAAGAAAAGCAGCTCAACCCGTGGAGGAATTTCCATTCTTGGAAGAAATTGAGTGTTTTTAGAACGGGTTTCAGATCGCTAACATGTGTTCTGTGAATTCCCCCATTGTACAGGCAGACTTCTCATCAAAGCAGTGAAAACAAAGGGGGAAATTAATTCAGCATTGAAATGTTTCTCAACATTGGCACAGTATTTAAAAAGGGGTGGCTCCAAATCTGTCTAAACAGCTGGGTGGCGGGCGAACACTGCCCAATCACACCCTCTTGCCCACCCCATCAAGACAGACGCGCGTTCCCAAACTGCAGGAGGTCATGTTGGGCTTGAAGCTGGGGGCGGGGCAGGTGGCCCCAGTTCCGGTGCACCGGCTCGCCACTTCACAGTCAGACTCCGCTTTGCAAACGGCGCTCTGAGGCTTGAAGACACAATCAGAGCTGCAGCATTGGCCTTGACTAGGACTGTTAAGACAGGAAGGGGGAGAGGAAGATCATAAATGTCTAAGGCAAAGATTAACACATCATGTGAGGTTTGTGCTATTTGAAGAAGGCTAGTTTATTAGTTTCGAAGTTGAAGGAAGTCAACGGTTCGGTTATTTGCGCAACCAACCCTTTTTCTTAAAGTAAAGACAGTTGACCAGATTGATAAGCACCCACCTGCAGATTTTACCAGGTTTCAGGTGACACCGGACACTCTGTGGCTCGTTAGCACTATAGCAACAAGGATCAGTTTCAATATGGCCGACATCACATTCCTCCCCTTCCTCCACAATTAGGTTTCCACAGATGGGATGATCAGAGACTGTGGAGGCAACACACGTACAGGGATTAGCCTCACGTGGCGTGTAAAGGCTCCAGAGGGTTTAAAATACCAACAACCGTCTGGTCCGATACTGACTCGGGTCGCACATTCGTGTATTTACACAAGAAAATTGTTTTGAGAAGCTGCTCACCCACAAAGCACTCATCCTTCTTGGCTCCTAGGAGTTTACCGATGTGTTTAATGCTGCAGGGGGAAAACTTGTCATTATTCTCCTGGACTTCGTTTGTTGCGTGAGGGAACATGAGGTACCTTCCTTTGCCTCCAGAGGATCCCAGGTTTCCACAGTCCGAACCCTCGTCGTGCTGCAACACAAAATCAAGTGGCTGGAACACGTGTGCCACTATTTTAGGCCTGCTGTCCAAGCAGTGCCTGAACATTACACCAGTGTGTCAAGTAGTTGACTATCCTAATTGTGTCCCCACTAAACCTCACTGGTGTTAAATGCAGTCCATTTTTAGAGACATGGTTTTGAATACCTTAAAAAACAAAAAAATGCTCATAGAAAATGATCAAAGACACATATCCTTCACATCATTTTGACCCAAGCAGGAGCTGTCGACGAGCACAAAGGATGCTCCAGTCCTTTCAATTTTAACTGAAAAAGTCTAGTCGGCGCCAAAACAAGCTTATTCATGGGAAGAACTGAGAAGACTAAATAAACCAAGATGTGCGATGGGGAAATGTCAAGTTCGGTTTTGAGACAAATTCCAGGCAATTTCAACAGTTTACTTTTTAAAGTGAAACACCAACAACAATCAACGTGGAAGCAAAAAAAAACAAAACAAAAAAAACAGGGTATCCGCTATTTTGAAGCAAAATTACAATTTCTTTCTGACTAAAAGGTATTGCCTCCCTTTTCCTTTTCACTAGTCTTACCGAAGCTTACATGTTGTCTCCAGATGCTTGCTGAATGTATAAACATAAATACCAGGTGTGAGAAAAATTCCTAGCACTGCGACCACGACGCTAACAATGACGCATGTTTGGCATCTCCAAGACTGACCTTCTTCTCAAAGGGCTCCTTCTTAGAAAGGGCTGTGGCTAAACTAACGCTTCACGGAAAACCATGGGAGAATTGTAATGTCCGTGGAAGTGTAAGGGTTAACCAACAGGGGGACACAGAGATGGATTATGAGAGGGGTAGCGACGCGAGAACAACTGCTGGGTGGCAAAGTAGGAGCTTAGACAGAGCAACAGCGCTTGTAATTAGTAATAAGGCAAGTTAAAGCCTTCAGCCCCGCTCATATAACAGCAGCCCACTGGGGTTTTGAATAGCAGTACTGTTTAGCAATGGCGTTGCCCCGGCAAAAATACAAGCTTTTCACAGACTTGTTTAAAAACAATCAAAGGGGCAAATCATTTCTCACGCAGATAAAGCAATCGCGGCGTCTCAAAATACGGGAAACGCAAAACACTATAAATCAAATCGGATGCAGTTTAAATATATGTATTAAGGTGATGCAAATCCAATATTGGAACCTCACTGTCAGGCATAACTGGGGGAAGTTCAGCATTTAGAAATTGAGTTTCATAGACGCGGTCCTAACACAGTCAGTGTGTTCATCTGTCACTCACAGGGGCTCCGAGGCTGTGGCCAAGCTCATGGGCGAAGGTGAGTTGGACAAGCCTGGAAGGCAGGTAACGGCCATAGTTCTGCAAGGTAACCAAGCCCGTGTTCAGAGTGGCGTTCTGGCCATCCTGTGCGTGGACAAAGTTGGAGCAAACTCCTCCCCAGTTTCCTGCAAGAGTTAACCAAGGAAGATTATTAATGCGGGACGGCAAAGGCTTAGTAAACCTAGAACAACCGGATTGACTAGAAATTACCGTTCTACCAAACAGCCCTTCACAAGTGTTTGCTGGAAAAGCCTAACACGTTTGTCTTAAAAAATTCGTTTGAAAGAATATATGCTTGTTAAACAGATTTACAGGCATTTTATAAGGTCTGGTCTATTTCAGATGTTGTAAACAACACCAAGCGGTATACAGACAAAGCATGTGTTACCTGTGGTTCACGGCTGTGTCGTACATTGGCATGTCTGTCCTAAGACCTCAGTGGACAGTACAGACAAAGCAATGACCACAACTTCCAAAGTTAAAATTGTCTCCATTAAAATAAATATCAACAACGTCATTTGGTTAAAATGGTTTTCTTAACAGAAGTACTCCAGTGCTTAGGACATTGGACTTTCGACTCCTAAGCAAAGTATTACATCTGAATCCAGCTGTATAAATAGGTAGTGAAGAGTGTAAAATAGAATCGCATTCAAGTAGCCCTGGATATGGGAATCAACTAAATGACTGAATAATAATAATAAAGGTATCAGTCCTTGAGTGAAGAAAACCTAAGTTGTTTATTAGCAATCTAACAGAAGAGCAACAGGAACCTCTTAAATGCGATACAGTTTTACACTCTTTTTATGCTCTACCTGTTTACACAGCTGCATTCAGACGTGGTGCATGGCTTAGGGGTCAGAAGTTCAATGGGTTGAGCGCCTTTGGTTTTAATGCCCTTTCAAGCTTCGTGCGGGAAAAACGACTTCCTTAGATGATCCAGATAAAGGAATGAAATCAAAGACAGTAGAATTGAAAGTGAAGGGTGAATTAAGCATATGTGATCGTTTTTCTGATCAAAGGCGGATTAATCAGGGAGCATGGAAGAAACCCCCCCATACACCGCCTCACCTGATCTGGAAAGAAATTCTAGTTCAGCTGGGCTATGGGGAATGAGGTAGCTGACTCAGAGATGGGCACAAGAAAACAACTTCTGTTCTGAACTTTAAATAAACATACAGCCAGATTCAAAGGCACTGAATGCTCCACAGCGCAAGGTAAAAGAATAGGCAGAAACCTAAAATCCATGAGCCATGAATTCTGTAACCTCTTCTCTGACTCTGACTGACGCAATGTAAAACCGGTCTCCTCTCTATTGCAGGCAGATGATGCGCATTGAACCCGGTATTGAAAACATTGTCTGGGTCACACAGCTGCAGTTGCTCACTGTCACCTTTGTGGCGCTGTGGAGTCTGTTCCAGGGACTTAATTGCAAGTAAAGGGGCAGCTGCAGGACTAGAGGTCTGACAGGATTAACTGTCCAGTTCATGAAGAACTTTCTCATGGAATTGGTTAGTAAAGCTTGAAAGGCAAGGTAAATCCTGTGGAAAACATGCATTTGAAATTGAGCTCTGAAGAATTTTGAAGTGGAAGCGAGAATTTTAAGGAACTCCCCAGCTCTGTGGGGGGTGGGGGGATATTTAGTTTACTCCGGCATCTGAGCTAATGCCACTCAAATAGTCTAACAGTAAAGGCCCATGTTTCAAAGCTCAAATGCACGCTAAGTATTTATCAGGAGGTCACATGGCTGTGCACTAAGCCTCCGTTAAAGCAATGTCAAACCAATGACATAGATTCAAGGGCCTAACCTAGGTGACCATGAATTTGCGTGCATTTGAGTGTCTGTAAGTAACTCATGACTTAAAATAACAATGACTGGACAACTGGACAAGGGCGCAAATGAAATAATATATCTCTGTACATCTTGTGTGCGCGTGTGCGCGCGTGCATATAACTGCAAACCAGCCTTCACCATGGTAACAAATTTCATGCCCCTAGGTTCTGGAATGTGTATGTTGTTTTGTAGTTTTTTTCCCCCCTGTGGTAATGACGGCTGGAGGTGGGGGATGGGAGTAGGAGTGCCGTCCCATCACATGTCAGCATATAAGAACAGCCTCACTCACACCCCCCAGATTAGCCAATCTCTTGCTGCTGATCTGACAATGAGGTTGTAACACACAAGAAGCTCAAATCACTGTGATAGCAGTTCTTCCCCATCCTACATAAAGACAATACCAAAACAGAGGCCGCGTCATCCCCCTGCAGAGAGATTTCTTTAACAGTACACAGTAATCGAAATGCTGCCAAATCTTTGCACTTTTTCCCAAACAATTAAAGCACCACGTGTGTTATTTATTCATAGCCTTTCCTCAATTTACATGTATAATTTCTAATGATGGTAATGGATTATTTGATTCATTTTCCTGACTGACACATCCGAGCCGGCATCAGAAATGGGAGACGGCCAAATCCGTGTTTGTAGCTGTTGATTTGTGGACCACCCCATTGAAAAGACCACCATAAAAGATTAGGTTTTTTTTATCCAATTATACTTTTTATACACTAACTCAGAGACAATTGAATAATATATATGTTTAGGAAACACTGAAGTCATTTACACCCTAAAAGAGTGAATTTGGTGTGTAGTTTTACTGCACCAGAGACAGGAATAATTACAGAGAAACTCTGCCTGAGGAATCCCAGAACAATTAAGTTAAACAGTGAGAAGTCCTCCACAAAACTAAAGTCAGGCTATAGCATGCCATTCTTTTTAATTAGTGTTGCCTTCTTTTGTGTGCAACATTACACATTCGGTTTTTAAACAATGATCCAGATTATATCCGTTAGGCCAATTATTAGCGAGACAATTCAGTTTACTTTCTGGCACATTAAATACATTTTTTGTTCCTGGTCATGCATGCTGGATATATAAACATTTTGCTAGTTCACCAAAGGGTTAATTTAAGTAGATATTCCTCAAGTGGTCAGTATACAGAAATTGAAAGGACAGACCATGATTACCTATCATCTATCATGGCTTTGTGTGTAAGCAAACATCTAGTCTGTGTGTGTGTGTGCGTGTGCATGCGTGTGTGTACATATAACTGTGTGTGTGTGTGTGTGTGTGTGTGCGCGCGTGCGTGTGCGTGTGCGTGTGTGTGCCTGCGTGTGTGTGCAAGTGTGTTGCGTGCGCGTGCGTGTGTGTGTGTGTGTCTGGGTTTGGGGGATGGCCTTTTAGTGTGGAGGGTTTGAATCAGCCATGAGGAGATTCAGTCAAGGAGAATTAAGGGGCTACACTTTTACGCGAAAGGAGGCTGAGTTTAACAGCTCTTTGATGTTGGCCTCACCTGGCTGCCCTTCCCAGGCCAGACCCAGCACTCCACTGAAGTCGCGGCTGGTCAGTAGGTAGGACAGGCAGTAGCTGCTCCAGTCTCTCTGGGAGAAAAGGCTCAGGAGCTTCTCGGGCCCAATGAAGGTTTGGGAGAGTGGACTGGAGGGATCCTCCTCCGTCACGACCTAAAAGACACGTTAAACATGCGACAGATACCTGCAAGTGTTTTTCCTACTGCTAAAATTACATAGACTCATGGACTGCAGAAGATAGACTTCGAAAAAAAGAATGTGGGTGTAGCACCTGTAGAGAGGACCATTTCAAATATTTTGAGCAATCATGCTTTTTAGGCAATTAATGACAATTCTCAGGTTTTTACCTGGAGGAACTTCACTTTGAAGTTGATGAGCCTGATTCCGTTAAAGTCTGCTCTTTGGTAGATATCATTCACTGCCGCTATGTACGAGGCAACCTACAGGGTGAAATACAAGAGCAGGAGGGAGATTAAACGGACTCCGGTCAGTGCTTGGTCATCTTCAGAATTTGAATTATGTATCGGTAGACTTTCTAATCATTTGTCCTACTTATTTCAGTACATTTCTTCAGATATCGACCAGACTTATTTTGTGTCTACTTATTTTGAAACTCAGGTCTCTATGTGAAGAAGAGGACATCCTTCAGTTCAGGTTATACACCGACCACAGCATGCAGGATATTTCATTGATCCGATTCCAAACTTTAACAGGGTCTGGACATTTGTTGTTTGTTATTGGTTTTATATTATGGCTGGGCCATACTCTGGAACTCCCTATTTCACCACTAAATCGACCTTTATATTCTGTATTTAACTGAGGGGACAAGCAATGTACCAGTATTTGGACTGTGGCTGGAATCCCAAACGGTATTCATCCATGTACAACCTTAACGGCATACTCTAATTTGATTTGGGGTAGGCGGGCGCTTATCACAGATCCAGAAATCATTAAAAGCACAGTGGGTTGGCACAAACCATCTGCAGAAAGAGGAAGATAAATCCCAAAGGGGAAAGGCAATGCCAACTCAAATAACATAGCTGCCATCAAATAAACTACCACTGTACATAAACTGGCTGACCCCCACAACTAAACATGACAAATATCCTAGTGTCGTGAAGCATCTTCTTTTTTAAATGTTGTTCTGTGATCAAGTAAACATGTCTGTAGTAAACTGAAGCTTTAGTCTTTACTGTGATTGAAAATCTATCTGAATTAAAAGCTGATTTTACAAATATTTAGAGATCATATCTGGCCAGGGGACCTAATTGTATGGTGGATTATGTGACCCGTAAATAATAATACAAATAATATAATTTGGCAAGGAGGACTACTAATGGAACGGAATCAATAATCAATTTCCATACAAAGGACTGAACCATCCTAGATACTGATCAGTCTCTGGACCCTCTCCCATTGATTATGTTTAGAAATTCCACTTATTCTTTCACAATCACCCACAAATCTCTCTAAAATCTCAGTTACACTAAAATGTAGTTTTCTAAAATGTTTAGACATCTAAATCATCATAAAAGGCTTGTTGGCACAAATAACCTTTGTGCCAATATTACAGGGTTTTAAGTCTTGGCCTTGCGTAAATGGACAAGTGGTCTTGTACCAGAACCACTCTCTGAAGTCACACCATGGTCTGGGCACAACACACAGAGCCAATACTGGGAGGAGCCATCTGGGTGGCAGGACTGACAAGCGTGGCCGGCTGGACACAACTGCATTGTAGCCACAGACCAATAGTGACCGGCTGGACACAACCGCATTGTTGCCACAGGCCAATGGCGACCGGCTGGACGCAACCGTGTTGTTGCCACAGACCAATGGCGACCGGCTGGACACAAACGCGTTGTTGTCACAGACCAATGGTGGCCGGCTGACAGAACTGTGCTGTTGCCACAGACCAATGGCGGCCGGCTGACAGAACCGCGTTGTTGCCAAAGACCAATGGCGGCCGGCTGACAGAACCGCGTTGTTGCCACAGACCAATGGGGGCCGGTTGACAGAACCGCGTTGTTGCCACAGACCAATGGAGAACTGGCTGACAGAACCGCGTTGTTGCCACAGACCAATGGAGAACTGGCTGACACAACTGCGTTGTTGCCACAGACTAATGGCGGCCGGGTGACAGAACCGCGTTGTTGCCACAGACCAATGGCGTCAGGGGCACAGAGCCACACACCCTGCAATTTGCTGACAGGCCTTGTGAGTGTGTCAGGCAGGTCGACACACCAAATCATTACACGTCCTTGGCACCTGCCCAGATTTTTTAAAAATCAAACAGTGCCATTGTGATGCGTTAGTTGTCCATTTTAACAGAGTGGCTGATGATGTCCACAGAGATATAAAATCTATGCTGCCAAATCAACCAAACCAAGCATTACAGTAAATATAGCTGCATTACCATAAATATATTCACACAGATCACACAAGTACCTTTCTGACAATATAGTATTCTGTCTCTCATTTCCTCGCCACAAAATCAACGCAAGGTCAGTACATTTTTTTGTCAGATGCGATAGAGAAGGCCAGTTTGTTCGGTACAGAACTGAAGGTAAATATGTTAAGAACAGAGAAACTATAGAAGAGTTATTAAATGTCTGGACATTTAGGATGGTGAGGAAAAAATGGACCAAATTGTTACAAAACTCGATCCCTCAGGGTTGTCATTAGCCTACATTGTGAAATGAATCATGCAGTGTTACAAAGTTGTGTAACAACAGACTATTAGCCGGGGGGGGGGGGGGGGGGGGGGGCGGGGGGGGGGGGGGGGGCGGGGGGGGGGGGGGGGGGGGGGGGGGGGGGGGGGG
>JAOYSI010002892.1:0-15618 GCA_025775065.1 Hiodon alosoides
CATATAGCATAAGCATAATCATATTTTTGTAACACTTAGCAACAAACATTAGGTTTAACTATTATTTTTTCCAACACACAGCCATTAATTTTGTCCCATGAAAAGGTGTAAAAAGGATTACGCTAGGAGTATTGGGACTAGACAACAGCCTATTCATATTTATCTTTCTTTAGTCTCTCTGTAGTGGATACCGTGCTGGGCAAAGAACAGAAAATCAGGGAGAGGAAGTAAGTGGTTCTTCAACAGCTGTGCCAGCTTTCTGAGCAGCTTTGATAAGAATTTGAGATGATGGCTTGCACACAAGGAACCTCCTGCCTCCTGTTTATCTTCATGACAAGAAAAAGGACAAGCTTAGCCACGGGTCATTATGCCCAGCTAGTAAGTCTATTCCGAATTGTGCTTGGAAGCACTGTCTGCTTCTGCAACTGTTCTGCAACTGTTTCATGCACATTTTTACAAACTCTACAATGTTTATTTTAATCTTCTTACAGAAAAATAATGATTTTAACATGTCGTCCATGGTCATAGTACTCAAAAACAAGCTGTAATATTTGACAGGTATGGATTGTATTTATGTCCTCAAACAGTTAAAACAACAATGCCCAAGTGTAAACAAAGGCAATTTGATTGCTATTTCACTTTTCAATTTACTTCCTTAATTTCATATTAATTTATTAATGTGATAATACTAACCCTAACCCTAACCCTGTGATGACAAAACCAAATGGGCAAGAATAAGAAAGACCACGAACAGATGGATAACGAATCCATGTTGGTTGCCTAGGAAAAGTTTGGGCTTATAATATATTATAATATCTCAAAACGAGAATGTAATCCAATGTTTAATTTAGACACAATCCAACGTAATCCAATGTTTAATTAATCCACCCTTTTTTTTGTGGATGTCCTCTTTCAAAAACATCGAAACATTTTAAGTGTAAAATGATAGTTTTCCCACACTCCCTTTGAGAGACATTCCAATGCATCTGGAGGCACAGAATGGCTCAATTTTATTATCATTATTATTCTGTGAGCCTTAATCCATTTGCTGTGAGGAGAGTGTGTGGAGGGAGATGTGGGTAATGGTGGGAAAGAAATAGCTGTTTTTGTCAGATCCTGAGTGTTCGGTGGCAGCAGTTTGTTAGCAGAGTGCTTCACATTAATCATTGGCAAACAGGAAAAGCGAGAAGAAATGCGGTGCTCCATCCAGTGGGCCGCAAGAAGCCCGAAAGATGTGCCCTGGGGGGGTGTGTGTGCACAAGATGGAGACTGCGGAAAGCTTGCCTAACAAGCCATTTAAAGGCTTAAAAGCATTGCTCTCTGCAATCAAACAATGACCTTCAGAAATTCTTTTGTTGCACAGTAATAGTTATTTTAATTAAACAAAGCTTTCTCTAATTTCATTTTTTTCCCTTTATTTTGTGCTTAAGTACATAGAGCTTTTACTTTTAAGCACAGCTGAAATGTAACAAGCAAAGAACTCTCTAGCTACTCAACTGTTTGAGGATTAATCAGTGCTGGAACTGATTAGATCGAAACCCATTGGATTTCATCCCATAGTTGCTAATCCCACAGAAAAGCATATTGAGACTCACAGAAATAGGAATAGGAATTTTTTTTTATTACAGAACTGTGTCCAGTGCTTTCAGCCATTGAGTAGAATTTGCTTCCATTTTCCCAGACTGAAGCCAATCACAGATCTCACCACCATTGTCATGGCACAGAAGCCATTCTCTGTGGAAGGTGGCCATATGTGGGTCAGTGATTCAAATGGCAGGGGGCAGTTGGGGGCCGTGAGGTCCCACTGCCATTTACTAAGAGCTCAGTGCAGGATAATGAGAGACTGACTAACACACAAACACAGGTCATCACCCATCCAAATCACAAACACACACTGGTCATCTACCCACTAACAGCAATCTCTCACACACATACACACACACAAACATACGCACTCTACAGGAGTGTCCTTGCTGCAGTGACATGTACAGATGACTGGCCACTAGGTGATTGCCACACATACCAGTCGCAGTGAGGTGAGGTAACAAGTAATTGCAAGGTAATGACCTAATTTGCCAGCTGGAATGGGGCATAGTGATGCTTGGTCACAGTGATGACATCATAGTCACGCCTATAGCACTGCTACTGTCCCCGAGCAGAGAAGAGGCCCTATGCCTAAATTACTAGTGTCTTGGCAGGGCATTTGAAGAGTAAGTTGTGAAATAGGAGCATCAGTCTTGCCCATATGTTTGTTTGCTACATAGTAACAATTTTGTTTGAACATATGCAAATATATGAAAACTGGAAGGTTTTTTGTATGTAGGGAACAGAAACAGGTGGGCAGTCTGAGTCTGGGACAGGACCCAGACTGAGAAAGGCCCTCAGCCCAAACAGTCTCTGCAACACCCATGGATCCAGACGACTTCCTGGGGGCTGCAACGGGCCCCTGGGCCCCTTCCTGACCTAGGCCCAGGCTATACCCATGGCACAGACAGGCCTGAAGAGGTCAAAGCATAATTGCTGCATACAAAGGGATTGAGTTTTAATTCCCTTCCGGAGCTAGAAAAAAGGAAACAATGGACTACACAACAAAAATATGTTGAGTTTTATGTCACATAACGTATCTGTTAAAATTGGTCATAAAAAATCATAAAAAGCTGCAAATGGTAATCCAAATTTTTGATAACATGGCAGAGAAATTCAGTTCACTTTCAGTTTTCAGTTCAGTTCAGTTTTTCGTCAAAAAAAAAACATGGTGTTTAAGGACTTAAACAAACAGCAAACTTACAGTAAAATTGACAGTTAACATCTCTATGGTTTATATTCCAGTTAATATGTAATATAGTGTGATGTGAGGTATTACACTAAAAGAGTGGTTTCTTTAATAATTCAAAACTTGGTAGTATTGTCCACCTCTTTGAGAATAAGCTTTCCCTTTAAACCAGCTAAGGTTATCAAGTCATCTGCTTCAGAAAGCCCTTGCATCGACAAAGAAAAAAAAAACAGAGACCTATGAAGAGGCTTTATCCCAGTGAGTAATAAAGCACCAGGGAACTGACTGAGCCAGTCAGTGTAATTGCTGCATTGTCAGTTGAACTCATCGATACCCCTCAAGTTCGACAGGAGGTTAAAATTTCGCTGTAAAGGTGAAAGCCTTGTGCTCAAAGTTCACCCTACCTTTAAGCCTAGGCTTTGTTGGGTTAAGGTTAAGTAGTTCACACTTCATAATAAACCCAACAAATTCTTAAGGGTTAGGGTTAGTTAATGCTAAAGGTAAACAGGGTTGTGGTTAGGGTTTGGTAATGCTAAAGGTAAACATGGTTGTTGTTTGGGTTAGGTAATGCTATAGTTAAACAGGGGCAGTATGAGACAAGTAACAAGTAGCTATCTAACCTGAGACCAAATTCTTGAAGCCAAAGTATTACTAGACAGGAGTAGGAGAAAATCTAAGAAAACAAAAATACTTACACTTATTTCATGTGATCTGCCTGATGGAGGTGATATAGGCCCAGTTTTAATTGATATGCTTGCTCTCTTTTTCGGAAAACACCACCGTAAGTGCTTATGTGGTCCTGGGGAGTAATGCTCAGTATCATACCCTGGCATTGCTGAGGCCAAATGCGCATCTCTCCAATATCTCAAGCTTCGAATCTCCGCTTCGAATGGTTCACAGTGAACTTGTCTCAGAACTTTATATAGGTAAACTTATTAGGGAACAACAAACGTGTCCCTAAATTATTCATATGGCAAAATAAAGTATGAATACAGTACATTTGGAGAAGCAATTAAACATAAATAAATAATTAAAAGACATAGGCATCTTGAAATGCATATAACCTGTTAAGGCAGGCCCTCTCAAAGCAAAGAGTATTAAAAAGCCATCTCTCCATCAGGTTTGGATTGCATAGGTATAGACGAGGTAGAATAATTGGCATAATGATAGAAGATAGAATGAAGATAATGCATGGACAATGTCTAAGAAAAATACTATTCATGCTGGACATTTTAGGCTTCAAAAGGAAATTATAAAATAAATAATTGTTTCTTGTAGAAAATAATTTACTGTTGCTTGTTGAAAGCTACTGGCTACTCACCACTGTAGCCAGACGGTACAGAAAAAAGCCCCCTCATTGCATGAAATTAATCCCAGTGATTACTTGTTTGTTTGTTTGTTTCAAAGCAGAGCTCTAAATCCTCCTATGTCGGTGAGGCATACTTGCTGTGCAATAGGGGCTCTGGTGTGTAATGAGGCTGAGGTGGAGGGTAACCTTGGAGATTAACCCTGAGTAGACCAATGCAGGTCAGCCATCTGGTGTTCATGCTCGCTTTTCTGCCACCCCTGCTTACCGTTACCACAATAGCAGCAGGTTGATGGGGCAGATGGAGGGGTGAGGACAGAAAGGAGGTGAACGAGTCGCAGCCAAATTTAGCTGTGCACATACAATTCAAAGTGACTGCATTCAAAAAGAGTTCTGATGTGGAGAGAATGTGGGAAGACAGTGACCGCATTCGAACTGACTTCTGATGTGGAGAGAATGTGGGAAGACAAAGTTACTGCATTAGAACATAGTTCTGATTTGGAGAGAAAAAAGACTGATGCAGTGGCTAAAGGCATTTGAATTTGCGACATTAAAGCCCTGGTGGACTGGTTTTTTTTCCCCCTGAAAAAGGAATCATGCACTTTAAGCAATAGATCTCCCACCATGGTACTCATCATCTGCAGCCCTGGTCTCTGCCAGTAAATGGTTAAAGTTTTAAATGGGTTAAATGAAATGTTTAAGCCCTCCTGCAGTCCCTATCCGTTAACTTCAAAACCCGACTTGCTTCAGGTTATATATATATATATATATATACACACACAAACACAACTGGTTAAAGAATTAAATGGAACAATGTACTAGCTCAGAATAAAAGCAACTAAATGATGTAATAATAATTTCTTAACAGGCATGAAAAGATTTTCTCCTTACTTTTCCCTCCCTTATTATCGCCCCAATGCAACTCTTTTTAATGCCTTCCCCATATGGAAACCCTTCTAAGGAAAAGCCAGTTTGTATCTAGAGACGGACAGCAGCCCGGATCCCTGGGGATCCTGAACACTTTTGGTTGGTGTTGTTTCAATGTTGCCGAGGAACGAGGGCACACCGCCCTGAGTAACAGCTGCACTTGCTATAGAATTGAATAAGAGAAGTTGGAATAATTGCCATTTCGGTACATCTCTATTGCTGTAATTAAAAAACAGGTCCATAAATTAGATCTGCCTTCTGTGGAAATGGATTTATAGTTTCCGTTACATCCCATGGTTTCTACTTCAATGCACTTGCATTTGATGGCTTTGCGAAATTATAGGGAAGCAGACTCTTCTGATTTAATTATTTATTTTACATTTAAAGATTCATACAAAACCATAGTGGCCATCAGTTCAAATCATGTTTTGGTTATGTCTGCACGTCTTCATAAGCAGGGTAGGGACATATCTGATTGATTTTTCATTGGTGTTTTGATATTTAAAAGATGAATGCATTCTGCTAGTACTATTTTGTATATTTTATTTCTAGATGGCATTTGCTACGCAAGCCTGAAAAATATATGCAGAAACGTTTAGAAATTATTTATGGACAAAATGAATGCAGTGCCCAGTTGATAAACATGGATTATTGTGCTTTGGTGAAAGGTAAATCATACTAAATAGCCAAATAAATGCCGTAGAAATCAATTAGAATCTCTGCCGATCACACCCCTCTTCTGATCCTGTGGCTCACCAATCTGAATTTCCAAAACGTAGAGCTAAGGACTGTATACCCCAGACGGTTCCCCATAAAATGCCTTGGTCAAGCTGGAAAAATCTCAACAGGTGGAAGGCATGTTGTGACATCCACAGTTTGCTTTTCCGCTGTCATTCTGCTTGGAACCAGTTTACCATTGTTTCAGCCCCCATTCTACATCCCATCATCCTATTTTCATACATCCTATCCCAATAACGTGTTTAATATCAGCGCATGCAGAACCCTGTGCAATAAGGAACAGTAAATAGAGAGAAAATCCCCAGAGAGTTTTTACCTACTTCAAATCAAACAAGAGAACAAGAGCTCCCAGCAAAAATGCAACTCTTCAAAAAGAATCAGTAAGACAACCAACTCCCATTGTTAGATACAAACTCACTCTCCCTGCAATATTGAGCACACATTGAGCAGCAGTCGGGACAAAGGTCACCAATAACGTGGACGGCATTGGTCACGACAACAAACATCTTCTGCTCAGACCGACAGCATCCAGGCAAAGTGCTCCCCATAATGGCCCTGCTGCAGGAAAACCCAGATATAGTACGAATTTTCCAGTTACAGGCAGAATTCAAGGAGTTAAAACTATTTTACCAAAGCTGACCGTGCAG
Organism: Hiodon alosoides; assembly: GCA_025775065.1. NCBI lineage: Eukaryota > Metazoa > Chordata > Actinopteri > Hiodontiformes > Hiodontidae > Hiodon > Hiodon alosoides. The sequence continues at coordinate 6,392 of JAOYSI010002892.1, forward strand.
TCATTCAGTGGAGTCTGGGACGCAGAACCCTTGGGCCAGCAATATGTATGACTCTAGACAGATCGCACACTCACAACAGCAAGATCCATTACTTTTTACCCACAGTGTGACAAATAATTTTTTTAAAACATTGCGTAAGTTGGTAAGAAACACAAACAAATAAACAAAAAAAATCCCAATCCCTTCCAATACAGTTTCAGGTGTCAGGTAAAACAGAAAAAAATGTTGAAATAAAAATAAAATAAATGAAATAAACAAAATATACACTATATAAAAATCAGTTGCCATGCAATATAAGAGGACATCACCTGACAGTTTGACCATCAGTACATAAATGAAGAAAAAAGTCTGAATTAACCTTACACACCCTGGTCTGACTGACTGTCTTCAGAAGTGGAGCACCAGGCACTGCGTGTGCCAAGCCAGAGGCTGCATCTGACGCAACACAGGGCTGCTCATCCCAGATGCCTCGTAGATGCAACCCAAACATTAAATATTCAATGCCTGCATCTCAGAAAACAATTTTATGGAGGGGGAAAAAATACAACTTTTTGTCAGCAATTCCCTGCATCTTCGTGAATGCCCTCACTGAGTGTCGATTGAACAGCCTAAAACTGAGTAGTGATGGAGGCAACTGAATGTAATGAGGGACCAAATGGAGATGAACATATGTGCCTTTCAGGCTTATCCACTCATCCACAGAGACAGAATTAACGGGTCATTAAGGCACAAGACATAATTAAATAAATAAGTTCACTCTGGTGTTAAATGGAAACACCTGCAGGACGAAGAGAGCTTTGCGCAGGGTATGTGTTTACATACAGTCTGGGTCGCTCAAAACCTCCACAGGCCCACAGCTTTGTTTTTACATGGATTCTGTATTACACACTGAGACGTAATAAGATAGATGAGTAACATCTCCTGGCTCAGTAATGGGAAGAAGGCCAATGACGAGAGTGCTCGTCCTAAGTTGCAAATGATAGATAGTGTAAATTGTATGCTAATCAATAATACTGAGGTCAAAGAGATGCATTTGATGCATCAAACTCTGCATTTCAGCATACTTATAAAACTGTACATGGCACATTGTGTTATTTCTTAAATGCATTACCTCTCAGGACTATTCAATGTAAAATCCAGTGAGTCAGTTCTTTGTTTTTACGGCTATATGTGGCATGCAGCCAGGGGCCACACCCTCAAGCCCTGAGAAACCAAGGTCCCTAACATCAGTCCTGGAGAGCCATTGTGGGTTTATACAATTACCTAAATCACCTCGTGTATGGTGGATTACAGACAATCACGCAGGTGATTGAAGGCATCAGAAACTTCGTACCCAGGATAAAATGACAATGGGATACTTAATTTAAAAAATTGCATTTACGTAGCAATAACAAGTCCTCATCTTCGTGTCTGACTTCACCAGATCAAGAGCATCCTATCCCGGCAGTTGTGCTTCGCATGTTATGTAAGAAGCATTCGTTAACATCCCGAGATAATGGACATCTTTAATAATTCATTTCAATTTTTTGGCATCTCTTTGTTCTTTATACGAGAGAGAATACGCATTATGTATAGTGCACCGAAACTGTAAGGCTGCAAAAAAATTGTTTATTATTGTATTACTGATTTCGTTATCTACGTCATAGTGAATTGTCTGTAATAATTAATTTTCTTTTCTTTTTATGAATTTAGCTAATGCATCTTGGCTTGTTGCCACACATCCTGTTGCCACACATGGGGAGGGTTAGGATATATGACTAGTTTCCTCCAATCCTAGTCACCCTCGAGGCGCCCGTCTCTTTTCCGCTCTGCAGGCTACACAGCCTACACAAGAGTTTCAGTGCCAATTGGAGGAGAGGCATTTCTCCCTCAATAGCATTGCCAGGAAGGTGGTAGGAGTTGCTCATTAGCGATCAGCCCAGAGAAGTCCTGCCGATTTAACCCACCTCAGCCTATGCAGCCCTCCACTAATAGTGCACTCCTACAATCGGTGAATGACATGAGCTGGATTCAGACCAGGATTGTCACTGGTAATACCATTATCTACCTTCTGGAACATGTGCCATGCCACTTAGTATTGTTGTGTTAAGCATCACGGAATACAACTACAGTATATTCCAACTATTTATTGAAAATGTATTCAGAGAAGACAGCTTTAAATATTTTTAGCACTCCTGGAGGGATTTAATAATAAAACCATTTTATGTCAATCATATAATTCTGGGTAATTTCATAGAAGTCAATGTTGGTGAAAACCCTAATTAAATATTTATTATTTGTATGAAACAGAGTTGATGTAGCTGAATATTGGTGATCTGAATTAACCAAAAGTAATGTAGCTAAATATCAGAGCAAACTTCTGACATTCCACTGGAACGATGAAAACCTTCTTTATAACATACCATAGCATTTTCATTATCATTATAATGTTTATGTGAACAGTACCAAATTATTTTATCTGATAAACATCCCCCGAGGGTGTTCTTAATTGATTTAGAACATATAAAATGCACCTTTTAATATTTTTCAATGTTTTTCTCAATATAAATTGCATGAGCAAACTAAGTAACTAATTCAGACAGAAAATAATATTATATATTATATATTATATCATATATGACTGAATATAATCAATGTAAAATCAATGTAAAAGTCCCCCACAACGGTCTCATTTTCAAGTAAAGTGTGTTCAGCACAGATGCGTTGTTTTTCTAAAGACCTAAAACAAACATTTCTGACAAGCGGAAAGCAATTTTGATAGAAGATAGATAGCCCAAAATATATACACTCATCGGCCACTTTATTAGGTAAACCTTGCTACTATTGGGTTGGACCCCCTTTTGCCTTCAGAACTGCCTTAATTATTTGTGGTATAGATTCAACAAGGTGCTGGAAACATTCCTCAGAGATTTTGGTCAATATTGACATGTTGCTGCAGATTTGCCGGCTGCACATCAATGATGCGAATATCCCATTCTACTACGTTCCAAAGGTGCTCTATTGGATTAAGATCTGGTGACTGTGGAGGCCATTTGAGTACAGTGAACTCATTGTCATGTTTAAGAAACCAGTTTGAGATGATGTGAGCTTTGTTACATGGTGCGTTATCCTGCTGGAAGTAGCCATTAGAAGATGGGTAACCTGTGGTCATAAAGAGATGGACATAGTCAGCAACAATACTCAGGTAGGCTGTGGCATTTTAACGATGCTCAATTGGTACTAAGGGGCTCAAAGTTTGCCAAGAAAATATCCCCCACAGCATTACACCACCACCACCAGCCTGAACCATTGAGGATGCTTTCATGTTGTCTACACCAAATTCTGACCCTACCACCTGAATGTCGCAGCAGAAATCGAGACTCATCAGGACAGACGTTTTTCCAATCTTCCATGGTCTAATTTTGATGAGCCCGTGCAAACTTTAGCCTCAGTTTCCTGTTCTTACCTGGCAGGAGTGGCACCTGGTGTGGTCTACTGCTGTAGCCCATCTGCTTCAAGTTCGAAGTGTTGTGCGTTCAGAGATGCTCTTCTGCATACCTCGGTTAAGTGGTTATTTGAGTTACTGTTGCCTTTCTATCAGCTCAAAACAGCCTGGACATTCTACTCTGACCTCCATCACCAGATATTTTCTGTTTTTCAGACCATTCTCTGTAAACCCTAGAGATGGCTGTGCGTGAAAATCCCAGTAGATCAGCAGTTTCTGAAATACTCAAACCAGCCTGTCTGGCACCAACAACCATGCTACGTTCAAAGTCACCTAAATCACCTTTCTTCCCTATTCTGATACTTGGTTTGAACTTCAGCAGATCGTCTTGACCATATCTACATGCCTAAATGCATTGAATTACTGCCAAGCGATAGGCCGAATAGATATTTACGTTAACGAGTAGTTGAAGAGGTGTACCTAATAAGATGGCTGGTGGGTGAATTTAATGTATAAAACACTCATTTTATATTTGCATAGACCATCATTTAAATTTGTTACAGGGGTTACACTCTAGCACACACAAATTATTTTATTAAAAATTATAATAATATTAATAAAAACAATGGCTTTTCCCACATCATTCCTCCAAGGCAGAATACAAGACTGGAGTTGTCTGCCAGAGAAGTATATGTATTAGCAGATATCTTGTTACCCATATTAGCACATATCACATTAGTGCTATTACCACGCTTTACGTTAGCAATAGCATCACATATCAAATTAGTGCTGCACTCATGATGTACTTTTCGTACATCGTACACTAGCAGCTTGACCATGAGCAAGGTTCTGAAAGACTCAAGATAAGGTGTTATTGTTTAGACTTCTTTTGCCTCCTGTCTCTCTGATGCTCAGAGGCCCTATCTGAGGAGAGGTTGAGCTGACTTCTTCTTTGCAAGGGGGGCTGTGGAATGTTACTGCATAGGGTGTGCTGTACTTTTCCAGTGAATGACGATTTCTATAACTGAGTTGTTAATGTGTATAAGTATGATGTGAATACAATGATGGGGCCCACTTCTTCGAAGGAGAGACTCTTCTGAACAAAAGATTGTGTCAAACTGTCTTTGGAAGACTTTGTCTCAAGGCTTTGTCTCATCGAATTAGGAGATTCACTTTAGAATTTACACAACAGTAGGAATCAGCTGCTTCTGAGCTGAAAGCTTCATGAACATGCTGGCCTAAAGGTGGATTTGGCAGTGGGCAGAGATAAATTTAAATTTAAATAATTTAAAAGATAAAATGTGAGTTCTGAAACTGACACAGTTAAGTACTCAGGAAATTATTTAAATCATACTCCGATACAAGATTCTGAAAACAAGATTCAACAAAAATCAAATAATTGTTGAATATTTGCTTTTTGCTCAGATAAATTGAAAATAAACTTATTTAACATATACAGATAAGAAAACAGCAATATCAAAATGATTCACAATACTAAGTATCTACATGCAAAACAATCCTGTTTCAATCCTTTTGGCTGGAGATTCAAATAACGATTCTAGAACTTTCTAGGAATTATCACTTATATAGAAGTGTCCCTGTTTCTATAAGGTATAAAAGGAGATAGTTGCGTAACATCCAACGTCATGGTAAAGTGCACACATTTAGGCTTTCAAAAAAATGTATTTACCTATGTCACCTACAATGTCCATCAAGAAGAAGGACACACAAACCATTGCTACTTGCCAAAATTAGGGGGAAAACCATGCAACAAATGCAGGAAACAAAAGAACAATTACATCATGTGCAGTGAGAAAAATTATTTATGAGGCAACTACAAATCCAAGTCTAAAAATGTTAAATATCCATTACAGTGTGGCATCATCAGGATACAACACCTCTTCCATTTGGTGTTGACTGCATGTGTTCACAGCAGAGTTGAAAGGAAGAAGTCTTCCTTGAAGGCGAAATACAAAAAGAAAAAAGCAGTGGATTTGCCAATTTACGTTCAAATTGAACAAAAAAATTGACATATATATTTGGTGCAGAAAAGGTGATTAAAAACATGCCCACTGTGAAATACGGAGGTCGATTATTTTGCTTTGGGATTTTTTGCATCTTCTGGTAATGCCATTCGAACAACAAATTCAAGATCGTACAAGGACATTTTGGCCGATAATCTTATGCTAGAAGGTTCAAGCTGGGTCTCAAAATTGACCTTACAGCATGACAACGACTCCAAGCATGCATAAAAGCTACAAAGAAAGGACTGAGTGACTATAAAATGAACGTATGAGGTCATCACAATTTCCAGATCCTTGAACATTTGAACATTTGAGGTCTGAAATATGAAGGAGCTGGAGCATATGAAAAAAAATCCATCAGGAAATTTGCCACTACCTGTTAAAACAGTAGTTTCCAGTGTGATCACTGATGGGGGTGTGAATAATATTGGTATTTTTTTTTTATTACCACACAAACAAAGGATGTTGCTCTTTTATGACTTGTTTGCGTTACAAATAATCTTATTTTCTATTTATTTGATTTCACTTAGATTTTCTTGCTATTGAATTGTGTTTTTGGGTACATTTAACAAGGGTATGAATAAATGTGTAAGACACTGTTCATACTATTCCAATTATTTCCATCTGCTCAACAGTCTAGCAGATTGTCTGTTACGAGCCATTTCTGGGCTTAAAAACTGTTGTTTTATCAGCTTGACTCCAAGAAAAACGCTTTCAGCACAAGCGTGTTGGTTTTCTAAATACTTATAACATTCAAAATCAGATAATTTTCTACAAGAGGAAAATATATTTGACAGAAGAAGTCCACTGACTTCCATTCGCCATATCTATTCTGTTCCATGCTTTCACACAGCAGGGCTTGCACCTCTGGCAATAGGCTTTTCTGAGATTCGGTTTCTCAGATCTGTAACACATTAATGCTTGTGTCATGTGACTAGAGACATGGTATATCTTAAACTGGGTACGTTTTATTTATTGTTTAATTTGAACCAGTATATATATATATATATTTTTTTTTTTTTTGAACTTATTTTTACACTTATTTTTGTCTTAATTATTCATCTGATCAGCTATATTTGTTTCTGAGGGAATTTAAAAATAAGGTCAAGTCTCTGGGCCTAAATCTGATCGGATTACCTACTTCTCTCTCCTTGTATTGAAAAGCTGTTTCAATTCATAGTTACCACATAAATCCAATTTAAAATTGCATGAAAGCAGGATCAAAACAACACACCACTGTCTTTAAAACAACTCATCTTATGGGAAAAAAAACCTCATCCGTGTCATTCCTCCAGTAAAATCTGATGGGAAAACGCTTCATACATGTCATTCTTCCAGTAAAATTTGATGGATAAACGCTTCATACATGTAATCTCTCCAGTAAAACCTGATAGAAAATCCCCCAATAATGAAATTCCTTTTTAAAAACTGGATGTTTTTGGATTATTCTTGAGGGAGAAAAACATTTTTCCTCCCCACAAAATACTTTCAATAGAAAAGAGGATGGATGATGAGTTTAAAAATAAATTTTTATTCTTTTATTTATTTATTTTTTGGAAAAAAATTCCTGAGGTTCTGTCTGTCTGATGCAAGACAGAATGAGAGATCAAACTATAAAACTGTACTTGTGTCCTGCCACCAACTATAAAAACACCTTCCATACAATACAATAAAACTGAATGTTGCAGATGTGAAGCTTTGCATGTTTAGCATTTATATTTACTTGATGTTTAGCTGAAGCACACACACACACACACACACACACACACACACACACACACACACACACACACATTACAACTTAGAACACACGGAGCTATGTGGAGCTGCCTGCCTGATCTCCCCAACGAGAATTCTGCGAGGCCCTTTACCCACACAGATGTGCCGCAGTTTTTGGACACAGCTCTGCTCACTAACGCCGCTATCCATGGAAAATGCCCTGATATTAAAGGACATATAGTCCTTCTGGCCTGGCCCACTGCCTGGGCCCCACCTGCCCTTGTCCAGAAAGATCTGGCTGGCAGGACGGATGGTTACATCACAGGCCACATAACTGCAGTCATCATTACACACTGCAGCACTCGAGCCATGCCAGGCCGCTGTAAGCCCATAACCAGTTTACAATGCCGTGCCATGCCGGTGTTTCTCCAGAGTAAACAATAGCACCTTAATCGCACTGCTTTAGCATGGGTTATCTGATGCTTAAGTACCCGTGTGAAATGCCAGAACTCGTTAGTGTTTGCCAACTAGAGCTGTCAACTGTCACCCCACCACACAGGTCCTTGCTGCCATGGCAACTCAGAGTGCACTATGGGAGAGAAGGCGCTGGGACTGACAGGAGATAAGGAGATCTGTAAATGTCCTGTAAAATAACTATTTTTAAAAATCTTAATTTATATGGAATTACACAAAAATGTATCAATGTAACAACTACCAGATAATGACATTATGGTTTCTAAGAGGCATTCAATTTAGACTGTACCTGCATTGTACCCCGGGTCCCACTCCACCATAGCTAAGAGAACATCAAACGTTGTTATATATATGTAGGGCCAGAAACTTGCTTAGTACTGAAGTAGGGGTGTGGTAATCTGGGCTAAAATGTCATTTTTCATCATTCTGCAGGCACATTATTGTAAGGTTCTGCTTTAATTAAATTAGCCCTTGAATTGTTAGAATGCTTGCTTTGATCCGCTAACCATGATCTGAACGAATTGGAGGTTATCTTTTCACAGTGCAATGCCAGTTTCTTCCCGCAAACGTCCCCGACTGGAGCGATCGCATGCAAGCTCCTTAGAAGAGCAGGCAGTTCCGAGTATATTCCTCACTTTGATGTGTCTGAGGTGTTAGATTAAGAGAAGGAACTTCATTCTACACTCGATGTGATCTATGCGTCACGTCGATACAATTCGTTCGATCACGCTGTCTGCCTATAGTATGGCATGTATTTTTCTGCAGAGACAGTTGGAACCTTACCTATACTTAGGAAGATTCTGGTCGGAACACAAACAGAATTATAGCACCACCAGTACGTGAAAACTAAACTGCAGTTTAGTTAGTAGGCATTTTGGGCTAACGGAACTAGTCTGATTTATGTATGTGTGTGTATATACACACACACACACACACACACACACACACACACACACACACACACACACACACACATCTATATATCCTATATAATACAAGTTTTCACAGCCTCTCCTGCTCCTCTCCACCAAATTCGTAAAACAGCATTTGATAATTACCGTTAATATACATTTTTTGCTTCATTCTATTGATAAAATATCAACCCACCTTGAATATAATGATAATTTTATTTCCCGTTCTTCAAATAAGAAATAAATAAAATAAATGAATACTGAATTATTTCGAAAGGATAATCAGCATACCCCATGTATTTTACTTTGATCGGAGCAATTATGTTTAGTGCAGTGTTTAAAATAATCTATAGCCTGTATACCTTGATATCAGCCATAGATAACGATATAATCTAATTTATTTTTTTCCAAAGTTTTCAGAAGATACAATCATATAAAATATATGAATGATCTCAACATGCCAATATGCAATGTAGGCACTGGACACGCATGGCATACGTCTGATGTTTGTACGTTACCCCTCATTTGATAACGGGCAACATTTTTCATTTTTATTTATTGGTTGTTTTTTATTTAGTTTACAATCCTATACCGATAGTTGTTGTGTGTGTGTGTGTGTGTGTGTGTGTGTGTGTGTGTGTGTGTGTGTGTGTGTGTGTGTGTGTGTGTGTGTGT
>JAOYSI010002894.1:0-15616 GCA_025775065.1 Hiodon alosoides
AATATGCCAAGGAAGCATGCCTGGATGTGTTACGATTGTTTTGGTGGGGGGGGTGGGGGGGGGGGGGAGATAAATAATTCAATTGGCCACCTAATCGGCTATCATTGCATGGCGCCGTGTCTGAGCGCAATTAGACCGAGGAGTGCTGTGACTGCAGAAACGCCAAAGCGGGTTTGTTAATGAAACAGTACCGGCACCAATCCCAGCTTGGCCCGGAGACAACTGACATCACATCGTGATTTGACAAAGTATATTTAGTAGATGTAAAACAATACACACTGATATGGAAATTAAATGGGTGTTTACTCATAACACAGTAAGGCAGATTTTGGGGGATTTATGCAACGTTTCATTTTATTATGTCAAAGCAAATGTACCAGGATTTTAAAATGCTTATATCCGATGGCACAAAAAATAAGAAAAAAAAAGGGAAAAAAGGCCTAATTTCAATATTTTTTGCGTTTTCATTTTCTGACACATTTATTTCAATTTCCGAGGTGAGGTTTTAAAAACTGAAACGAACAGAACCCAGTCTCTAGAAACTTTCCCCTGTTTATGTTCATTTGAATCATGCGTTTCCCGTGAGGTGTCTTTATCTACACAGCGCCCCCATGGGGTGAAATTAAGTTGTAGAATAGATGAAGGGACCCCGGGGAGAATTCCACAATACATCAATATAAAATAATAATAATTATTATTATTATTATTATTATTATCATTACTATTATCATCATCATGATTGTAATTATTAAATAATTAAGATACTACTACTACTGCCGCGACACACTGCTACTGGCAGAAACAGCAGTGTTGATTCCAAGCAGTGGTGTCAGTGGAATCATCTACAGAAAATGGAGCTGAACGCGCTGAAACCTCTTACGCTTTCTTCGCAGATTCATCCATCACTTACTATCACAGACAACGCTCTTAAACATCTGTCGGCGTGTTATCGGCATCTCGGTGATAAACACTTTTAGGGTCATTAGTGCCGAAAACACATTGCGTGTTTTCTGGATTAAGAGGGTTCAAATTACCTTTTCCGCTTTTTCAATTGTAGATGCATTTAGCCACATCTGCTTCCTTGCGACTGCGGTGATTTGGTTCATCTGGCCACGGTCTAATTTTAGATGCGTGAGTGATACTGCCACCTTCAGCTTCTGATAGACTGAGTGATGTTCTTTGTAACGGAAAGGCTGCAGAGAGTAGTTTGGATCTCCATGCTGTATTTCTGCGTTGCCGTACTGTATCTAAGTTCTGATAACCGGCGTCACTCAATGAATTACGGATCGATTGTGTTCTTGTGACGGTCCTGTCTTAAGACGCTCATAAGGAATTATAGGAAGGACATTCTGAAAGTCGGGTTGAGAGCCTTCTGCAACGGCGCAATCGCGCTGAATCCCATCCAGGACCACTAGGGGCGCAAGACTAAAGTGAGCGAGTCACGACAGACCCCACAGTTCTCCAAATGAGCTCGGTCAATCCAACTGAATTTGCTGAGAAACGGAAACAAATTTTACCATATTTGTATTAAGTTCAACAACAATTATTATTATTATTATTATTATTATTATTATTATTATTATTATTATTATTATTATTATTATTATTCTTCTTCTTCTTATTATTATTATTATTATTATCACTCTACAATGTATTTTATCTACTGACTGGATTGGTGTGATGTGTAATTTTCCCGTGAAGTGTCAGCTTCAAATCAGACCAGAAAGAAAGTAACATTGCGGTTGCTGTTGGTCTCGTACCGCAGGTGTACAAGATCACAAAACTCTTTGTTAAATCATTCAGTCATTCTGCTGACTTTGAAGATTGATAGGTGGAGCAAATCACCCGCAGACAATAACATACCAAAGGAGGAGGGAAGCTTTTTAGTCTTTCCTCCAATGGTCACAACAGGTCATATCTCAAGGCACAGGAAAAGTTTTTTTTAACTGTGCTGGCAACAGCCTTTACTAGCAGGCTTAGCTTCGTCGCTGTTATTGTGGAAGTGTTCGTAACAGTAGTCTTTGGATTGGGTGCAACGCTCAGACTTGATGTAGATTTGTTTAGCATGGTCAGAAGTGCATGCACTGTGGGAGAATTATATGGCGGTGAAAACTTTAATACGTGGCTGGATATGCCTGTTTCTGTCAAAACAGATAAGATTCGTTGCAGATGTGTTGAATTAATGTTGAATTAATTAACTAAGAAAAGAAAAACTAGGCATGCTCCAGTGAGGGATTTCCATTCCTGGAGTGCCACGGCCTTGCAGATTTTCTCTCCTGTCGGTGAAACGCTGAATACCTGGAGTACCTCATCGGCTGTAATTTAACACTTTCAGTGATTAAGAGTGGAAGGAAACTAGGAACTATCTCCTGCACGCTTTCTTAACCTTACCCACCTTTTCTTGTACGTCTGACACACAAAGAAAAGATGTTATGGTGGAGATGCTCCCAGATGCAACTGGTTTAGATGTGGAAATGGCGGGTCAATTAGACATAGCTATAATAGCTGTTATGATACTAGTTATGATTGGAATGCTATACTAGGTATAAAACGTATGATGTACTAGGTATAAAACGTATGATGTACTAGGTACAAAAATGTATGATGTACTAGGTGTAATAGGTATGATGTATTATGTGTAATAGTTGTGATGTACTAGGTGTAATAGGTATGATGTATTATGTGTAATAGGTGTGATGTACTAGATGTTATAGGTGTGATGTACTAGATGTTATAGGTGTGATGTACTAGATGTAATGGGTTTGCCAAAGCCACACTTCCTGGTGTTCAGGCCCATACCCCGTCTGTCTCCTACTAAAGTGTTCAGGCCTGACAAAAATTAGTTGGCTCTTAAACCTGGTCTGTCTTCCACTCAGATTTGGTGTTGAGTGTTGAAACCTTCCTGCAGTGATGGGGTGGTCTGCCGGTGGAGGAGCGGTTTGGTAGCTGTGTTGCTATATCGCGGGCAGGTTTCTACACTTTCAGTATGTAAATAGATCAGTGCAGCTTAAAACAACCCTGAAACTATCAATCCCCTTCAAGCCTCCCCTGTTTCGCAAAGGCACAGCAGTCCAAATTTCACATACATTTTTAATCCAATGCTCGTCCGCAGTCTAGTTCTGATAATTGGAATGGTAAAGGATCAAGTGGTCAACCGTTTCTGAGCAGCAGGAATGTGGTGTGGGGAAAAGACCAAACTTTCTCCACACCAGAATCAACAAAGATCTTCCATTACCCTCAGTTTCTCTCAATTCTCGTTTTAAATAATTACCCTGAACTGCCCATAAAAAACCTTAACATTTGATCAATAGAAACACTGCATTGATTTATTTTCTTTAAAAAATGATTAGATATATAGAGTATTTATACTACTATAAATTACTATAAATATTTCAGTTCAGATTCAATGCTTTCTTCTATCACCGCACTGTATTGTTTCAGGCCAAAGAAATTACATGTTGTTTCTCTCTATCCCCTGTCATAAGAAAGCCGTACATTTCCAGAAACCAAGGGACTTAAGGCAAACCCTCCAACCAGAACTAACAAAGAGTCTATGTGGACAAAGCTGTCTCCAGTACACGGGGAAAAAAAACACACACACACATATATAGCGGCGCGAGTCGCTTTAAGTGTGCAGAATAATAACTCTCACTTGTCCTCAGATAGCTGAAGTAAAAATTATGTTGATTTTCCTGTCATAAGCGATGTTCATTTGGGCGGCTAGAATTGCGTGTTTCAATAAGGCTAAAGAATACTTTATTTTCTCTGTTAGAGATGCACCCGCTAGTGTCCCCACAGCTGCAATCACTGGGTTATTATTCCGTCCGTCTCCTCCTTGTTATGGCAGAGTTTATGAGGACTCTGGCCAACGCGGAAAAAATCCCCAAATGCTCCATAAAGTATAAAGTAACATGCTGGGGTAATAAACAATTTGATTTTTAATAAGCACAGCAGGGCTGTGGGTCGAGGCGGGTTTAACAGACGAAAGGCAATGATGACACCACTTCACCGCGGAGCTGTTAAAACAAAATTACGGCCTGCCGCACACGACGGCAGCCTCCCAGCATCCCCTGGTTTAATTTCAGTCTCAAACCCGTCCGTTCATCACAAATTATGGATTCAGTGGTAATGGAGAAAGGGTACGAAAGGGAGAAAATACATCCAGGAAGAAAAGTGACTTTGAACCGTTTTCTTCTGGGTCGGCTTTAATTGAATCCCTGCCCTTTGAAAATGTTCAACTTTAACAGGCGGTTATGCTCTTTTTCGCACGCCACTGTCACTGAACCCATCTTTAAAAGTCTACATAATGTCAGCCCTGACTGCTTTGTGACTCTAGTGACTCCAGGTTGGTGTGAAGCATAGAGATATAAACAGCTGTGGAGTCATAAATACCATGAGTCGTAACATAACGTGGTACAGGGAACATGACTGACAGAAAAAAGGAAATCACTGCTTTTTATTTAATGTCAGACATGTTTATAGGATTTGACACATAATGATTGACAAACGACGGGAGACGAAACAACGTGTAGCCGTCTACAATTGAGCGGTATACTGAAAGAGTAAAGATTCGAATTCTCTTCCGTCAAAGGGAGTTGCGTTCAACAAGGGCTCTCGGGTTGATACCGCTTTAGAAGCACGGCTGATTGCTTGAAAGCCGTCCGGTGAGTTTGTCCCCCCCGACTCGTCCCGAAATCTCAGATGACCGCTGGGATCGAAATAACAGCGAACCTTTCACCGCTGACGCACCCCCCCGCACCAGACGGTTATTTGGGCAGATTCCCGTTTAGAGTGGTTTTGTGGTTTTTTAGACTTTTTGTCTATTCAGAGTTGGTGGGTATGGTCGTGACCCTGTCCCCGGTGTCGGTTATGGGTCGCTCTCTGGGTCAGGGGCTGTTGAGCAGGGCCTGTACACTCGTCCCCCGTGGGGCAGCCGATGGGGTGAAGGAAAGCTCTGTGTGTGTGTGAGTGTGTGTGTGTGTGCGTGCGAGTGCGTGTGTGTGTGTAGTATATGTGAGTGTGTGTAGTATGTGTGTAGTATATGTGTGTGTTTGTGTGTGTGTGTGTGTGTTTGTGGGAAGAGCAGGGAACTGGCGGCTTACCTGGAGCAAACTCAGCAATGCGGAAGATTTTACAATAATTTAAAAAATGTAAAACAATACTTAACTCCAGGACGATAGGCTTTTGTTTTATGTGTGTAGAAGTAATAGTATACTTTTCAATCGTGGTGCACTGTGTGATTAATCAAGATTATTAGATCATAAAACCATAATTAGATCATTAAATATGCATTGGGTTAATCATTTATTACATAATTACTGTGACTAAATTGGAAAAAGAAAAAAGAAAAAGAAAAAACCTTCAAAAACATTTCTAAATTCGTCCAAACGTTGGTATTCGGAACTTGGGTGGGGAGGGTGAGTTGGTAAGATAAATGTTAAGTCTGTTCCGCTCTAGCGTTGCAAGAGTTAACCTGTCATGAGACCCCTGCCTGTGATCTTCAGGGGTTAAAACAAAGATACGCTGGAGAGAGTCGCTGTTTGCCTTTAGAACCCCTGAGCTAACACAGCGGTGAGGTACACTTGTTCATGGTTGCCGGACCTCACTCCGCGTCAACACGCGCTCCTACTCTCAACGGCACCCCGCCGCCGCCGCCGCCGCACCGCTTCACGTCTCGACAGCTGGGAAATCGCTATACCGTCCGCGCTCCCAAGTCATCCCGGAGGACACCCGTGACTGCAAAGCTCGGTCTGACATCCCGGGATGCCGTCATGCTTTGCATGGGGAATTAGGGGAACTTGAAGATATGTCTTTTTGACAGCCATAAGACTGGTGTCAGAGGGAGAAAGCCACATCATTTCTGCGAGCGCAATACCCCCTGTTTGTCTTCAACTGAAGCCGTTTCGAAGAAACCCCCGGTCTTCAGCGTAACTTTACCTGAGAGTACGTTACGCTCGCTCACGCTCTGTGCCAGCTTGCAAACAATTATCAGCGTCACAGCGGGAAAAGACGCCGGTCCACGGAAAGGTAAGCGTTTCGAAATATTCTTATTGCAGATATTTTACGTTCTACCATGAGGGCACAAACTTTTTCTTCAAACATTTCATATGCGATGGGACCGGTCGCCGTTTACAATATCTTAGTAATATAATTGTTTAAACGGTGTTCGGTTTAATTAAGTTCATTTAAATCTTTACTTAAGATAATATAAAAAACGTCTGTCTGAAACGTACAATATTTTAAAACTTGGTTTTAAACGAACCACCTATGTGCACATCAACTGCAACGGTTATATTACAAATTCAAATGCAATACCATATTTTGTCTATGATAGTGACTAAGAGACGAGTGTTGAGGTCTTTGAACACGGCTCTCGGGGAAAAACACATTTAACAATATATTTTGTATTTTATTGTGACGAAACATTGTAAAATGGCGGGTATTTTAGTTTTTTACCTGTTGATTTTATGATTTGACTTTTAGTTATCCAATTCAATGTCAATCATGTCGCACAGCTGTTTTGAACTGGTATCACTGGCACGCGACCACGCTTAAACTTTTAAGTTTAAAAAGGTTTCTGTTTCTGTGGCCAACGCTTTAGCAAGATTTAAAGGGTAACGGATAAGCTAAATACGTTGTAGTACCGGTTGTGGAGTGTTTTGGCTACATGTTACGAGCATTAAGACGTTAACACGAGTGTGTAAGGCCAGGGAATATGACCCACCGTCAATTCTGAGTTCTGTGTGGTATCAGCCCGGTTCTTTTATGGTGATATGGCTCTTTGTAAGAGTGGTTCTGGGCGAAAACATAATTCAATTTATATACAACCAATTTAAGAATAATTTGCAAAGGAATCATGTTTGGCTGAACGCTGCCCTTCCGTAGTACGGAATTATGGTTAACAATCTGTAATGCTAAAGAAATTCAATGCAATAGTTTTAATAATTTTAAATTATTATTACGTACTATTTGTCTCTGAACGAGTTTAAGTGTGTCAAAATGCATGATCAAAAATCCAAACGAAGCAGAAGGTCTGTAGTTTCAGTGCGGGATAAATCGTTGTCGACGCTAAAGAAACACTGGTGGTATTTGAATGAAAATCGGTGACCTGCATGCAACTTTGATAGAAATTCTTAGTTAAGTTTAACATTTTTTAAAATGTTAGCAGTATTAGTTTTTTGTCCTTTATTGTTGCAGCTTAAAAAAAAATATATTATAATTATTAATAACAATAAAAACAACTTCAATTGTATTACAACTTTAATTGAATTCAAACTTCAGAGTTGTAATACTAATAATTTGAGTCTCATTCTAGCTAAATTTTGAATTTGTAAACTATCGGACATATTGTTTATTTTAATTGGTAGAAAACTTGTTACTTTGTTAAAAAAAAAAAAAAAATTCCTATGAATGATCGATTACGATCAACCGAGCTGAACTAAATCTAGGAGGATATCACACATTCATATGGTGAGTGGATGAGACTCTGTTATTAACAGATTATGTGTGCCGTGCTCAGAATGTTTATTTTTTTTTAAAACCTTACTCCTTTCTTATTGATGTGTTAACCAGAGGCAGTTTCAACATATCCAAAAAAAAAAAATACCTTAAAAAATTAAAAAATTCTTGGTATCGTCAGGGGGCCTCTTGGAGTTAATTATCTTTTGTGAAAGTTGAAATGTTAGTTATAGGCCCGAAAGCAGGTGCCAGGCGAGACAATTAGAGGATCAGGAAGATGTTAAGACAGCTGAAAGAAAGGGGCGAGAGAGATGTTGTAATTAGGGACAAATGAGGGCAGGGATTCACCAGAGCACCCTTTCCGTGATGTAATTTGTTTTTTATTGAATATATTTATCAACATTAATTGACTTTCCAAAAATGAAACTTACCTTGGCTTAGTGCGGCGCTGCGCGCACCAATCTGCCTTCGCCGCCTGGGGGGTCAGGATGCTGTCTGAGACCCTGTAATTGATCACGGCCGTGACCTTTCATTAATATCGATTATCGGAGTGTATCATTTGTTTGTTTTATTACACGCTGCCTGCTCGGCAGTACAATCAAAATGACCGGGGCGGCTTTAACCTCCGTGTTCCCCCATCCCCGTAGAATTGGACATCCTCGATGCACACCCTACGCCCCCCCTCCCCAAACCGAGAAATATACTTACACAGGATTACACGGGACCCGGCCGTCTAATTATAAGGCAAACTAAATTGATAGCGCAATATTCACCTTTTTAGTATGTCGTGTATGGTCTAAGCCGCGAACAATGTATAGTTCAAATGACCTTCAAAATAATTCAAATGATCTTCAGTTCTGAAAAAAAAAAACTGTGCAGAAATGGAAATTCGTTTTCACATTAGTTTTTAGTTAATTCAATTTCCAACATAAATCTGGAACGCCCTTAATAATTATAGATATAAACAGGAATAGTGGAGCCCAAAAAAAAAAAAGTCTTACACCTTTTTCAGTGGTGATTTTCATCTTTGTGAAAATGTCTAAAAGTCTGGAGATATTTATGTTCCTGGAAAGATATCATGTCTCACACACACTCTCTCTCTTTCACACACACAGAAATAGACGCACACACACTATATATTTTCCTGCACTCTCAGAAGGCAGAAGACCGTTTTACTGTGTTAATCGTTGCGGTGTTCAGCCCTGTTTAAAACATTTGTTAGGAGGCATTTGGCCAACACTGCTGGCTCCAACATCCCCTCGTCCCCGGGGCGAGCGTCTGCGTAGGCATCTGCATCGACGTGGACTGTCCCCTGACTGGGGCGCTGGGGGTATTGGCCACCACGGTGCCGGCTGTGTCTTCCTAAGTCTGGGCAGGGCAACCCCGCTTGGCAATGGTGTGGGGAGAATTTTAAACCCAAAAATGTTTTAAATGCACATGTGACATGCATTACGTGTTTTTCTTTCACAAGCTTTCAGAGGTTACTTTGCAACTGACAATAATTTAGTGAATGCTAGCTCATATCTGTGATATAAATAATTTTCTTTTGTTTAGAAAAAAAGGACTTTCCAGATGATTTTCCTGAATACTGGGGTTGCTGTTTTGGGTACAGTCATTTGAGTAGTATCAAAATAGTATTAAAAAGAATAAAAATGTTTGTAATGGTTCTCTGGTGATTAATGCTTGTCTCATGCCACGTATGTAGTTTTGACCACTGCCGCACATTTGTGTAATTTAATTGTAATTCTATTCTGTCGCTGTTCAGCTGGCTTCAGACTTCATTAAATGACCCATCTTCTTTTATTTACTACAGTGTGATGGAGTGGGTTTAGGGCATAATCTTTATTAGAGAAAGCTTATTGCCCATTCCTTCATTTGCCGTGACTACAATGTCGTGACTTGCTGTTAAGGGAATTTTAGGCAGTAGGACACAGGCCAAGTAAAAAAATAATAATAATAATAATTTTATTAAAGCTTTTCGGTAAAGCTCGGGTGGGAGTTAACACTAACGGGGTTTTTTGTTGTTCTGTTACGGATGATAATTTTACTGGGGTAATTTTTGAAGGCTTTTGAGTGAATGCGTTGGCCATTTGCATTGTCTCCGGCAGATAGCACTGGGTGTTGCTCGACCGTGACGCAAGGAGGCTGAAGCTGGTCTTAAAGGACGGCCATATCCCCGGAATTGGCCCACTAATCTCTTCAGAAGTTTTGTTTTAAGGAAGGCTCTCCACCTCTCGTCCTGAGATCAGTGGAGCCCCGCCACCTGAAATGCTATCATTTTCTGCGGTGGTTCTTGCGCGTGAAAATGTTATTTACTCCCCCACATCATAAATATAAAATGGAGAACGTTGATGAACAACACCAGCGTCCATCACATCCGGCGTGGAGGTCCCACCTGGTTACGCGGAGGGCATGAATTATCTGTGGAGTGCTTATGTCGGGGAAGTGTTAGCTGGTTAGACGCGGGAGCTGGTTAGACGTGTCGGGACAGAGTTCCTGCTTTTTCCCGTCTTCATTTCGGCAGCTTTTATTCAGGTGTTGTGCTGCTGTTCTCTGTGGCCGAATTGCCATTGCGTTAAAACAAATGTAAAGAGAGAGCTGGTCTTCGGATACAATGGTAAGCATTTGCGACTGGACGTTTGAAGCAAAGTTACTATAGTAACAGCAACCAAATTAGAACACGTATCATCCAATTAAAATAAGACAATGCTGTTAATCATATTAACCATCCTACCGCTGATACTCAAAATTGTTGTTTTTTTTAAACATGTAAGTGTACTGCATTTTAGGAGCTTGAGTTGAGCCCCAAGCTCAATTTTTAGCATTGATTGTACATTTTCAATTAAAAAATAACCTTAGACCGTCAGGATTCTTTAAGTGAGAGGGGTGCCTGCAAACATAAATCAATGCTGCAGCACACTGAGTGGAGATTTGGGGCACGTTTAACAGGCGATTGTTTGAACGAGGCATTTTCTGTGGTAGATGTTTGAAAAGTTGGCTTCTGGAAGGCCATTTGTTTGTTAGCTCTCTGTGTTTTCCATGAGCCGGAGAAGGGGGTGACGAACGGGCCATGGTGGGAAGCGATTCGCTTCCCGTTGATGCACACTCAAAAAAAAAAACATCAGGGATTCACTTGATTGTGACTATGTAAAAGATGCTAGAATTCGGGGTCACTTTTTGTGTACGTCCACTGATGAGATGGGCAGTTTCTGCATCCCAGTGTTGAAGGGTTTCGGTGAAGTTCTGGGTGTTCTCCTTCAACTCTGTACTCTCAGGGTTATTTTAGTGGGAAACTGAGAGGATATAAAAGTCAGGGAAGCGTATGTCATGTCGTGCACTCTAATTATTGGTCCTATATTTCCCGTTCCTTGTGGTGTCTTTCAAAACCGATTTAAAAAATATATATTTCAAAACTACATGCACAGTCAGGTGATAAAGATGTAATACAATGGTCATCATCTTCCCCCCCCATAAGACATATAAAGTCCAACCACCATTAGAACCATTACAACTCATCGGCAAGATCCCCAGTTGTAATAACCCATATCCTTCTAATCCAATAACCAATAACTAAAAATCCATGTAACCGCCCGTAATCTGGGATAAATGGCGCCTGGAAATGGATGGGGCTGCAATATTAAAGACCAGTGAGTCGACGTGGCATCGACATTACATGACTGGATAATCTAATTTCGGTTTATGGTGCGAGACGGGGGCAAGATGAAGAATGCACAGCAGAAGGGACCAAGTGGGCAAGTGGCCGGCCCGTAAAGGCCATTGATGGTGAGATGAACGGGACGTCTCCGTGCCGCGTGTATATATATATATATATCTATATATATATCTCGGATACATTTCTCCAACATAAATCTTGTACGTGTATTTCGCGTGCATTCAATATACAAAGAGCTGAACCACGAACCGAACTAAAGTATTTTGGTAGAATAATTATTTTTATATGCACCCCAGGATTATAATGTTCATTACCCCCCGCCTTCCTACGTTTTGGTTTCAAAACCTGTGCAAATTTCACTATCGCCCAGCCCTTGGTGTATTTCACTATCGCCCAGCCCTTGATGTATTTCACTATCGCCCAGCCCTTGGTGTACCCTCTAAAATGTGCTCTTCTTTCCATCCAAGTTTGTCCACTGCCTACGTCGCTGAATGATGTTATTAGCTTTACACACACACAAAAAGAATCAATATGGTCAATTGCTGTGATTTTCCCATCTGGAATTATTGAGATGGAGAAGGGGGCTGTGTCATGTTTATGAATAAAAAATATTTGGAAGATAACGCAGAAGAAAACTTAAACTACAAGGCAGGCAGGAAATTGTGAAGTCAAGCGCCTGTGTATTGAGGTCAACAGACCAATTTAAATTTTAAAAAAGATTGTACTGTAGGTGTATATTGATCTTGATGCTGGAACAAAGGTGTATATTAAACCATTCTGAAAAGCTCTGATAGCATCATTAAATATAAAATACTTTAAATGGAAAAACTAATATCACTGACAGATTTTCTGGCAGTTGGGGTGATTAAATTTAACGTACAGACCACATTAACCGTAAAGACGATAGGTTGCTCAAAAATAAAATATTCAGTAAGGTCACGCCACGCGCACGTTTTGGTGTTTTCAATATACCAGACTTCGAGTGCGTCTTACACACACACACACACACACACACACACACACACACACACACACTCCCAATCTCTCCGGACAGCGAAAGTGCGTTCAATCAGTACTGGGTTCCTTTTTCTCTCCCCCCTCTCTTTAAAAAAAAAAAAAACATTAACCGAAAGTTACTATCCGATTCTCACATGTAATCGCCAGGTAAACCGTTTCTAATCCAAAAAGTGTTTTTAGTTAAACAATTAAAGAGGCGATCACTGCACATAGCCTTCGAAGACCGGTGACATGATTTTGACGGCCAGTTTTTAAAGTGTAAGTGCCAAACTACCTTATTCGTTTTTGCAGCAACAAATAACACGGCCCTTTAAAATACATTTTGAGACTTTCGTGACACTTCATATCAATTGCTTTAGATTACTCTTCTGAAGGGTGTGGCCTATTTTCACAAACTATTAAACAAATATTGTCAAATACAGAGCAGTAACATAAATACAAGAGCGTAGCTTTCAGCAGTAATCTGTAGAAACAGAAACTCGTGCGTATAATTCAAAAACGTCGTGTGAGCCGAATGAAACCTCATCTCCGCGTTACTTCAGCACGTACGCGACATAATGCCTTATCTGGTTAGCTGCCCTTGCGCGGCATTGCCTTACACTTCGGTAACACGACCGCTCGCCGGATCAGACGGTGTAAAGTGAAGGTGGTCATTAATTAGAGCAGCGAGCCCGGAGCAGCCTGGGCGTAACGGCTAATTGTAGCGTCTCGTCTTTCCACCGATTATCGCTTGGTCGGACCTCCTGCCCTGTCACGCAGCCATTTCACACCGAACACTAAGCCAGTCTCAGGCGCCGCGTCAACACATTTTTGTGCACGGCTTCTGTACATACAGGCGACTTAGACATGCGGTTATTTTTGTATAACTCTTGGTCAAACTCAATATTTCATTATCCCTGTGTATGGTGGGCTGTTATGTCTATCTTTTAATTACAAATAAAACGACCAATATAATAGTCAGTGATGAGGATGCCTCCTTTTAATTTATATGCGTTTATTTTTTAGATGTTCTACTTTAAATTGGCTTCTCCGTATGATAGTTCTCCGTATAAATTCAGTAGCAGAAGCACTTTAGTCCACGTTTTGTTCGTTAATTCAACACGGATTAAAAAACCACGTGGGCGCTTCGTATCATTACAGAACATAATAGGGGTCTGTCTTCCCTAATGGCGAAGCGGTTTTTTTTTTTTTTTTTTTAAATAAATATGAGGGTCATCTAACTAATTCAAAGAGTAATACCGATATTATAGAACCGAGTCCGACTTAAATGAGACGGGTATTGTATTTGCTATGTTGAATAAAGTTGTCATTTTGGAAATAGTTTAGTCGTCAGATGTAGTCCGTGATTGATTAGCTTTAATATATCAGGGAGGGAACATGTATACATCACTAGATTGTCAAATGACTATGCGGTGGCATTTCGGCTTAAATGGGCGCAAATGATACCCCGCAGCACTCCCAAAAAATGTTATCAATTATTATTATGCGTTTTCATTGCCTGCCGACTCCAAACGGAGTGGAAAACTGTCTCATCTGTTTTAATAGTTCTCGTTTATGCGCGCGGAGCCCTTCTTTGAAGGGGCGAAACCGATCTGCCGTTAGCGAAGTTTTACAAGCTGTGTCGATTGTTCACGCAATTCTATTATTTATATTGTCACAGTAATGTGCTGTGGATTTTACCCATATGTAAGAAAAGGTAAACTTTGAGGTTATGTTAATGGAAAGGCTAAAACTAAAAATATTGAAATCGTGCAGCAAGCGTTGATTCAATTGTCAAACTCCGATCTAATGACTGATAAATTGCGTTTTACTGGATTGAGTATGAATAATTACGAACAGAAGTCACCGCTAATACTGACCTAAAGGTGCCTGGAAACGGCGCAGAGACTTCAATTACGTGCCACCCACCGGACAGAGTTTGATAAATATAAGCTTTCCAATATTAATGACCCTTCCAATTTGCCTGTCAGAGTTGCCCTTGAATAAAAGCATTACTTTCGGTTAACTGTCGTGTCGGAGCCGACATGTTGTTATTTATTTTCTCTGCGCGCCCCCTTATTCAGGCTGGCACACATATATTACGGATTCGCATCCATTCCCAACTCTAATCTACAAACAGAAAATAAAAAAAAAATCTTTAAAAAGCGCGTTTAAACGTTTTAAAGGTTAGTGTACGGGACGTTTTCTCTTTTTTTAAAAGTCTTTTTACAATTGTTATTATTGACACCTGATTAACATTTGGACTTAAAGATACGTGTAAATTACTTTTATTTTGAGTACAGATATTTTTTTTTTAGCCCTAGGGTTAAATTTTACGGTCAGTATTCTGCCTCT
This sequence comes from Hiodon alosoides, assembly GCA_025775065.1. Lineage (NCBI taxonomy): Eukaryota > Metazoa > Chordata > Actinopteri > Hiodontiformes > Hiodontidae > Hiodon > Hiodon alosoides. The sequence continues at coordinate 14,483 of JAOYSI010002894.1, forward strand.
GTATGTCAGAATGTACTTTCTCAGTCATATATTTTGGCGTGCATATCCAAAAGAGGTAGAGTCACGTGTTGGTTGCTGGTTTCTTACACCGACCAGTGGTGTAGCCCTATTTGCCCTTCGTAACACGGGCGCAACGGGAGACCGTCTCTTTTGACCAGTGTCAAAGATAATTCTGCAGGTTGCGTTTTATTATAAACATAGCTCGTTTAATTAAAGCCATGAGATCAATGTTGTTATCAATGTCAATTCCTTCCGTAATTTGTGGAAATCAATACCCCTGCACTATTTAACCCCTACAGTGAACGAGATGAAAGGGTGGCGGGGGTTTGTTAACAACAAAATACTTTTTCATTTTTCTTACAGTTTTGCAGTAAACATGTTTTTAAAGGCACGTTAAACCTATTGTATTTTTGTTGTGTTTGGGACTAAATCATGGCATCGGTTATGTTTCAACTCCGTTTATGTTTAGAGTAGTTAATAAAATAATTATGTTGCGGAAATTGTGAATATTTTCTTTTCATTGTGAAATTGAGGATTGTGACGGTACGTCCAGTGGTCCTGTTGTCGTGGACCGAAAGGACCGCACCAACACTCTGGATCGTTGTCATATTCTTATTCATGTCAAACTGCCTGCCCTTCAGTATGGACCCTTTTTTGGTACCATGTGAATTTTCACCAAAGGAAGATAAGGTAAAAGTGGGTGTTTTTCTCTCACTAAAACCAGAGGTAAGAATTTTACAATGGACACGATAGGCCACCCTGTTAAATAATGTACTGTAGAAACGGTAACTCCTGATTAAATGGAAACAGAATTCTTTGTTAAAGACCCCAGAAGGAGATGTATCAAAGGCAATTAATAGTTTTCATGGAATTTGTTTGTTAACCGTGCGTATAGAAATCAATATATCCTACGCCAGATGAGATCAAACGAGATCAAAATAAGAATGGTCGAAGCATGTGGTTTTGTACATCGGAGGGATCAGGGTTCTCGTCCTGCTACCTCAGAGGCGGCGGCGGGGGGGGGGGGTGGGGGCGGGGGGATAGCGGCGGTAAAACTGCGCTTGCGAAAATGGTGGGGGAAGATAAAAAGCAAAGTAGTTAACTTGCAGGCGAAGAAAAAGTGTTTTTAAATAT